>JARIHP010000086.1:0-183447 GCA_029282125.1 Mycena amicta
TGAGATCTTTCTCCGCGTGCAGGAGCTCCGCAGAGATGTAGGTCGAAAAGGACTTGCCGCCGCATTTGTTTGGGGGTGGAACTTTGATGTGGATGTATCAGTGCAGCGAGCATAAGTGACAAAGCGAAACCTACGAGCGTTGATAGTGACGATCTCTACATTCAAACGGTCCCGGCCCACCGACTCCTCCAAGGTCTGCCCTGACGAAGACGCAATTTCTTGGGCTTCAAAACCCAGCCACTGGTACCCACAAACATCCCCTCGTTGAGCTGCATCCCCTTATCGTAGTGCTGCCAATTAAGCCCTGCAATATGAGCACCCGAGCGCCAGAACCGAAGAGGATCGAGGTTCGTGCTGCGAATGCGCGTGCCCTTGGGGTAGATACGGCGCATGTGCTGGGTGCCGTGCTGGATGAGGTCGGGGAGTGCGTGCGGAAGGAGAGCAGAACACGCTGATTCGGAGATGTTGATAAGAAGGTGGAGCGGGTCGGCGAACGTCTCAGTAAACCAACCCTTTGCGGGTTTCATACTGCGGGCGTAGAAGCCGAGGGCTGCCAGTTCCTCTGAAATCTTGGCTTTTTCGCTCTTGCTGACGCGAATAACCATGCCTCCGTCTTCTTCCGCGCTTGAGGACTCAGGACTGGGGTCGTCGTCTTCATCTTCCACGGGCTTTCCGTCGACGGGTGGTGCGTAGTATTCGACCTGGTGAGATAAATAACAAGGAAATGCAAGCATAAAGAAACGAATGCACCATAAGCAAAATCCTTCCCCGAAAGTCGCGAGGAGCTGCCTTTGCATCGTCGACCTCCTCCAGTCGTTGATGCACCAGCTTCTCCCCCCATGCCCCCTTGATAACACGGACCAGTTCCTCCTGACCCTGGACGTCGACGTGGCATTCAAGAGAAACCATGACTGGCCAGTCATCAGGACCTATGGCGTCGTTGATTGCCACACAGACACTCTCGAAAGGCACGGATTTGGAAAATGTGTAACCATGAGTGACTATGAGACCCTTCTTGGATGGCCAGACGTCGATCTCGACGCAGCGGGCGTTGCGGGAGAGTACATGCTCGTAGGATGTTGCGGAGGACTTTCCGATGAGCTGTCGGGAGAGGAGGTATGTGTTGTGCGAAGACCTGGTGGGAGAAGTTAGAAGCTAAAGATTGCGCCGCTTTGGTACGTACGAGACAAATAATCTGTCAGCGGATGCGAGTCGTCGACTTCAGGAGGGGATACGACGGGCAGTTCCACGATCTCTTCGACTGCAACTCCTGCTCCTTGAGAAATTCTTGGGTATCTGCGCTAAGACGGGGTCGGATATCCTTTGGAGGATGGACGTTGTGTATGGTTTCGACATGGTAAGATTGGGTCAGTTGGGTCTTGAGTTCAGCGTCGGCCATGGAGGTAGGAGTAGAGTGTCAATGATACAATGATATCATATCAGAGAGATAGACTTTAGGCTACAAGAACATTCCAATGGGTCCTCTTCCAGCATCTCCTTCCTTCCTTCCTCTTCCTGCTTCTGTCGGCGGCGGGCCCCAGACGCCATCCACCTGTTCGCTAACATGCACAATCGTCCGCATCCGGCCACAGGGGGCATGTCCACTCAAACCGGTCTTGAATGACAGCTTTGCGCGCACGCTTTCCCTTGCCCCTCCCTCTCCCTCTGCTTGCAATGGTTGCGCGGCTTACACGTGGTCGAGGAGGCGGAACCCGTGGAGGTTGGCCCAGTCCGACGACGTCCCCCGTCAGCAGTAAGACTACACCCATACTGCACCGGCACTTCTCAGCCGCCCACGAATTGGATGGCTGGGATGAGAGCCTCCGCCCCCGTCCGCTGGTCGCTGTCGCTAGGGCCGAATAAGCGTTGTGGTGACCATCGTCATCATCCTCCTCGTCGGCATCTGCAGTCGGTACGACCGTGGCTTTTCCTTGCCCTTCGGCTGAATATCCTCGTTTGTTGTCAAAGGGGCCGCCTCAGCCTCGATCGGTGGTTTCCAGAGCTCCTCGACACACTTTCCATCCAGAATATGACCGCACCCGTAATCCCCAAAGCCTCCGTCGTTTCCTCTCCTCCTCCCCGCCGTCAACCACGCCTTCCGAACGGAGAAACAACGGGTCCAGACACCGAGCACAGACAAGAAGCGCGTCGACTCGATTCTTCCCGTCACTTGACTCCAGAGCGTCAACATCTATATACCACCTGCTTTCCTTTGCCCTTTCCTGTATCGGAGGCCGGGACAATCTCGCTTGGCTCAAAATCGAACACAAAGCCAGGTTCGGCATGCGCTGGATGAGTGTACTGTTGCTTGTATGCCTCTTCTGCGACTTCCTGCCCTTCTCCTCTGATCCCCCCGCGCCAGCGGCCACGACCCGCACCGACAAAACGCAACAGATGCTCGCCGAGTCCTAGTTCCTCTTGATCTTGCAGCAACAGGTCCAGAGCTAGTTCTCTATCGTTGCGTGTCCGGTCATCTCGATTTACTTGAGCGAGCGCGAGGTAGTCGATTTGGTTAAGCGGCTGCTCGTCTTCTGCGCCCCATCGAAAAGGGTTGAGCTGTGCGAGACGGGCTAAAAAGCCGGCATTGTTGTTGCGGTTGGGGCGAGGAAGAGCTCGGTTGCTGCCAGCACCAGCTACCAGCGGGGCAACTCGAGCGCCAGCAATCCGCCGTTCCATCCGCCGTTGACGTTCCATCCGCTCCGCCGCAACACGCGCATTATTCGAACTGATTAGTGCGCCACCAAGACCCATGGGCGGATTGTGGCGTGCTCGGGGCGCTGGTAGCAGGTCATCCTCGATGCTGATGACGCGGCGGGGGTTTGGAGGTGGAGGTGGGGATGATGACAGGTCAAATACAAAGGTGTTGGACACAGGACGTATGGGTGCAGGCACGCGAGAAGAAGAGGCTTCGTTGGCGTCGAGGTTGGACGATGACGGGGCTGGATTCCGTGCCGGGCGAGGGCGGGAAGGTGGGAACGCAGCAAAGGAAGAATAACGGTGCGGCAGTGGCGGAACAGGTGGCACCGGCTCAGATTGAAACGGGGGCGGAGATGGCGAGAACAGGGGACGACGACCTGCAAGGGCGTTAAACCAAAGCTTGTAGGCGGCACCATTGCACCTACCAGATCTGAAGCCGCTGAATACTGGAGACTGAGTTCCTGCTGACGAGCGACCAGAGTTGGTGCCAGACCGCGAGCCACTTGTGGATGCTTGAGCTGTGAGACAAGAAGTAAGCGATTTGCATGAGCTGGAGCTGTGAGGCGAGACGGCAAGTTGTCCCGAGTCTCCTCCTGAGGAGCGGCACTCACTATTTGAGTTGGATGGTCCCGCAACAGGGCCTTCCTCATCGCTGTCCAGAATTTCGATAACCTCGGGGTCTATCCGCCGCCGTTGAGCAGGCCGGGGAGGAGACTCGAAGGAGTCGACGTCAATTGGGGCATTGTGGGCGAGGTCGATGATCTCCACAGGTTCGCGAAATCTTCGTTGGGGGATAGAGAAAGATGCGGGCGCCGAGGGTGAGCGTGGCAGAGCTAGTGGCCGTTCGAGAACTGTGGCCATCGTCGTGGTGGTCGATGACTGCAGGCAATGGGAAAACGTGACAAAGGGATGTCACGAGTCGTGACTTGTCAACAGGCTTGATTCGCCGCTTGAACACCGCGCAGAAAGATACAAACGATACAGATACTAATGATACATCTCTGACCTCCCCACATTACGCCGCAACGACTATAGCCCGAGTAATCCGGTCTGTCTGCGTTGCCAGAGGCACATAATGCGATCCCAGCGTCTTGGTGATCAACGCAGAGACAGGCAATGGCTTGCCCGCAACGCGGAGACAGACGTCATCACCAGCAGTTGAGGACCAGGCGGGCGAGGAAGCTGTCTATCCCAGGCCACTTGCCCTTGGCCTTGGCCTTGTTCTTAGATTTGGATTTAGACCTGGTCTTGGAATTGACATTGATATCAACCGCAAGACTCTGTACGCCGTCCAACGGCAAGTTCTCGAGTAGACGTTCAAGAGCGCGGAGGAACACGCGAGTCGATCCTCGTCCGCAGCTTCCGCAGACGATAGATTGAGGCTCAGATCGCGCCGGACGCGGTCATATTCGACATTCGCTAGTTGAAGCGTCGTCTCATCGTCCAAATCTGCACTTCGACGTCAGATGCGTGATAATTGCGAGGAACATTGAGCTCACTTTTAGACAACAGCCCAACCTCGAGCGACTTGGGATTATTTGCAGAACGTAGGAGCCGCTCGACGAAGAGATGGTCGTGCGGGAAATATCTGACGCAGAGACTCTGCACGTCTTCCAATTCTTCTCCCAAACAGTCCACCGCATCGCCGATATTACTGCCTTCGATTACAACGCGCCGCGGTCGCGCGCGGGTTGCAGCAAGGCCAAAACTCGTCTCCGTATCGATAGAGACGTCCAGCAGTTCGACGGTTCTCAATCCAGCTCCGAATAGTTCGAAAAACGCGGCAGGGAGACTACCACGGCGGAAAACAAGCCTTTTCGTCGCTGACGCGCGCAATAGCGCAATAAGCGCCATTCTGACTGGGTCAGGCTGCCAGACAAGGTCGACGTCCGTAAACTCGACGTGCTCGATATTGTGCAGCTGCGCAAGCAAAGGCGCGATGTAGGCATACTCGTCCTCCCAAGAGATCCAGCTGCTCCGCTCGCAGCGAAGATCCAGCTTGCGGATGAAGGGCCGGAGGTGCGGGGCGTTGGCCAGGAGCGTATATGCACGTTTGGGAGAGCCGGGCTTGCTGAGGAGGAGAGTCCGAAAGCGGCAGGCGCGTGTGGAAGGGAGCCAACTTTTGCAGACGAGTGAACAAGCGACAAGCGTGGCTGGGTCCACGAGCTGGATGATGAGGTCGCAGAGCTCGAGGGGGAAGATGCAGCGGTCCATGTTGGTGTACATCGTGTCGAGGTCGTGTTATAAGCCGCTTGGTTGATGAGGCTATACTTGGAACCCTTTTACAGCAATCACAACAGCACGCTCGGGAGAATCAAATAAAAAATACAGCACTTTACAGCTCGTGTGCTAGGGATTCTGGTACGACGCCGGGAGAACGCGCAAAACATCTTGGCCGGGCGGGATGTCGCAATATTGGAACGTTCCGCGGTCGTGAAACCAAATAGAGGGTTATCTCGGCGTAGGTCTAAGTCTCGATGATTTTGTAGCCCTTGAGCTGTAGACTGTCAACGTAACCCGAGGAAAACAAAGCCAACACACGCACCTTGTTGTGCTGCAACATGTCCGCATACTTCTCTGCGAGCCATTTGCAGTTCTCCAGCGCGTTGGGGCCTTCGCCCTTGCGACATTTTTCCAGCTCATCCCGCACCAAACGGACCTCCATCGCTTTGACCCACGACTCGCGGATGTGCTCCTCCCGAGCCTCTATTTTCTCTGAAAAGCTATTAGCTTGAATGAGGCTGCAGCATGGATTGCTGACTTCTGTACATCTCCTTTGTCGCATCGTCGACCGTCGCAGACATGGTCACGAGTAAGTAGCCTGTGATTTCTCACGGCTAGCGTACTACTCCGGCCAACCTCCATGTCTGCCTATCCTCTGTCCCTCCCCAAAGACGCCCCTCTCGTTACCCTCACCCAGCGTTTGTTTCTTAAACAAATACGCGCGAGCTCGTATTTACCGATAGTGCAGCAAAGAACACGGTCTGGGTTATCGAACTGCATAATGGTCAAGACAGTCGCCTCAGTCCGGCTCTAGTCACCGCCCTCCGCACCCTTCTCGATACTGTAGAGCTTCACTGGCGCACTCAATGGCGTGCCGTCCCTGCCGACGCGAAAAACCGCTCTGCTGCTGCAGGAGCTCTCATCATCGTCGGCCGTCAGGACCAAGACAAGTTCTTCAGCAACGGTGAGCGGTTTCTTTTCGTTTTCCTCCCCCCTTCCAACCTTTATATAGGACTCGACCTCACTCAAGTCCCGTGGAATGGCAACTTCTTCCCTTGTGCGTTGAATCGGCAGGCAACGGACACATGAAATTTATTGCATGCTTGCAGGGATATTCAACCCCCTCCTTGAGCGGGTTCTAAAGTTCCCGAGTATGCCGGTCTTATTTTTGTCATGATCACCGCGTAACCACCCGCTGACAGTCCCCACAATCTGTGCCATCAATGGTCACTGTACGTCGTCGTTGCTTCCCCGGATATTTGTACAAATGTTGTGCCAGGCTTTGCTGGGGCCTTCATATTCACTCTGGCGTGCGACTACCGCGTGATGACAGATGGGAGCAAGCGCAATGCCTGGCTCTGCATGAACGAGGTGCGTCTCGGGAAACTCATCAATCGTTGTTAACATATTTTCTAGGTTGATTTCGGCGCCGTATGGCCCCATAGTTTCGCTGGTACGTGACGCCGTTTAGCGCTGATGCCCTCCCGTTGAAGGCCAAGCAAGGTGTGCTCAACGCAAAAATTGGCAACCCCAACACGCGCCGTAAGATTGCGTTGGAAGGGCACCGGTTTACACCTCAGGAGGCGCTCGACGCGGGGATGGTGGACCACCTTGTTACCGGAAACACCGCTGCAGTGCTGGCTAAAGCGGAAGAGCTGGCTTTGGCTGTAGGCGGCAAGGCGGCCTGTGCGTTTATTTTATTCACCTTGGTATGCGTTTTGCTGAGTGTTTATATAGCTGGCGTATGGGGTTTAATAAAAGTCGGAACGCCATTTCCTGTGCTCTACTGTGTGCTAACCATGGGCAGACCGGTGTTTATGCTGATGCGCTGGAGTTTGTAAAGGCGGACCCTCGGATGAGCAATCCGCTCATTGAGGACGGTGCTGTTGTCCTACGTACTAAATTGTGACACCTGTGTATTTTTGACATGGCAGAATCAATAATGTCTGCGAGTGCAACCAGCTGCGACCTTTGCAATCCATGTGTGTTGGATGAGCCAACTGGACGACGAAAGCGAGGGTTGGAAGCCGATCATGTGTTGGCGATGCAACACGAGGACATCAAGCAACGGCCTGGTTCGATCTCCCGGCATATCTATATAAGGCGGAGCCCAGCCGTTGCCACCCCACCCTTCTTCCCTAGGCCGGCCTTTCCTCCCCCGTTCTTCATTTTTTTTTCATTCCTCACTGGTTGAACCGGGTTTCCCTACACTCTCTATCGGTCGACATGCAGCTCTCTCTCTCCTTCTCCGCGCTTCTGGCAGGCGTCCTCGTAGCTCTCAGCGCCAATGAAGTTCACGCCGTCCCCACTCCCGCCCAACCCCGCATGATCACGCTCCCTCTCAAGCGCATTGAACAACGCGGCGATGCTCACCCTGCAGTCGTCAGTCCATTCATTCATTCCGCTTCATCTTGTTTCAGAATCTGATATCGTCGCCAGTTCCTCCAACAGCAGATGAACAGCGCACATAAGCGTCTTGCGCTCATGTCCGGCCGTGATGCCCCGACCGAGGGTGGCCATGTACGAGGCTCTCCACAAGCGGGTCCTCGACGTCGAGGGTGAGGCGGGTCTCCAACGTCGTTACAACCGTTGGACCGGTGCCAAGCCCAACGCGAAGCGCTTCAACCGCACTGGTTACCCAGACAAAGTCGAGAAGCGTCACCGCAAGGTTTGCCACTTCCCCCCCCTCGTTTCTCTGATTAACGGTAACCCAGGGTGGTAAGAAGAACAAGGCTGCCGCTGCTGGTGCTGGTGCCGCCGGTGCTGGTGCCGCTGCTGCCGGTGCCGGTGCCGCTGCTGCTGGTGCTGCCGGTGCCGCTGCTGCCAACAGCACCGGTGCTGCCGCTTCCAACGCGTCTCAACTCGGTGGCCCTGACTCTGCCGTCGGTGTTGCTGCCGCCAACACGCCCACTACCGGCAACTCCCTCGGCTTGAACATCGAGGTTCCCGATGTCGGCTACCTGGCGACCATCCAGATGGGTACTCCCCCGCAGAACTTCCTCATCCTGATGGACTCGGGCTCTGCGGATCTCTGGGTGGCTTCCGAGGCCTGCCAGTCCGTCAATGGCGGTAACTGCGGTAACCACCAAACCCTCGGCTCTCAATCCTCGAGCTCCTTCGTCGCCTCCAACACTCCCTTCCAGGTCACCTACGGAACGGGTGCCGTTGCTGGTGCGATCATCCAGGATGACATTGTCGTCGCCGGCCTTACCCTCAAGGCGCACACTTTCGGTGTCGCGACCCAAGAGACGGCCGACTTTTCCGCCGACACCGTCCCCTTCGATGGTCTTATGGGTCTTGCTCAGTCTACGCTTTCGCAGCAGAAGACTGCCACCCCCGTCGAGGCTCTCGCATCTCAGGGCTTGATCTCCGATGCCATCACGTCGTACAAGATCTCCCGTACCCTCGACAACAAGAACGACGGTGAGATCACCTTCGGTGCCCTCGACCCCACCAAGTTCGACCCCGCGACGCTCGTCACCATCAACAACGTCAACACCCAAGGCTTCTGGGAGGGCGCGGTCGACGCCGTGACCGTCAACGGCAAGGATGCTGGTCTCCAGGGCCGCACTGCCATCCTCGACACCGGCACCACGCTCTGTGTCCTTCCCCAGTCCGATGCTGCCGCCATCCACGCCCTCATCCAGGGCTCCCAGGATGCCGGTAACGGCCAGTTCACCGTCCCTTGCGACCTCACCGACAGCGTTGCCCTCGCGTTTGGTGGTGCATCCTTCGCGATCGACCCCCGCGACATTGCCGTTCAGCCCGTCGACAACGCCGGCAACTGCCTCAGCGGTATCACCGGTGGATCCTTCGGCACGAGCAACACCCAGTTCTTGATTGGCGATGTCTTCCTGAAGAACGCATACTACAGCACTGACGTTGGCAAGAACGCGATATCTTTGGCCAAGCTTGTCTGAGAGGCTACTACGAGAGAGAGACTTTCTACTTACCGATTCCCGCATGTGTACTCATTAATGGAACAAGAATGAAAAAAAAAACGGGGATATTGCTGGGCAGTTGTTTTGGTGTGCTTGCTCTCAACGAACCTAAATTTTGTTCCTCGAGATGCCATATAGGAGAGCAACGCATGGTAAATGCAATCAATGGCCTCCTCGCAGCAGACAGGAGGCTCATTCCGCGAAAGAAAAGGGTATACATTCAGCTAGGCTCCTGAAGGACGTCGCCCTCTCCCCATTCCTGCTGAACCGTGTATCGTGCCCCATGGACGCATCCGAGATCTCGCAGCGGTCCGAGGCCGTCATGAGTGCCAGTCCAGTGCGACCCTCCTTCCTTCTCCTCTTGTCTCTTTCTCTTACAAAAAAAAAGCCATTCCCAGAGATATACCGCGGAGCACTGTTCCCTGCAGGCGACGGGGCCAAGCCGACGATCGTGCCCGTCCCTCTGGACTACGGACTGGGGATGTACATGTTTCCCGACGACCTGCGCACGCAGACGTGGGTCGGGGATGCAGTGCGTTTCAAGCAATTACAGTGGCGGATGGAGGCCGGGGGCGGGAGCGTGTATCTCGCATGGGCCTATGCGCAGAAAAGCACCGCGGCGACGGGCGGAGTCGTAAACTCGGTGCTGAGCGACGGCGACGCCAACGCGAAGAATGGCAAGTTGCGCACGGTCTATGGCGACGTGCTCATCTTGAAAGAAAGTCAAGCCAGAGAGTGCATAGTGGACCTCGACGAAGCCGACTTGAAGCATGTACGAGAGAAATTTCGAAGGCAAGTTTCTGGGAGCTTTTGTAGGACTCGAACTGACTTGGGAGCAGATGGTGGGCGATACATGGGTCGGACCCAGACAAGATGCTGTCTTGAGGATATAAGTGCTCTGCGAACGGTGGTGGTGTTGGGCCGAGTTAATTCAATATAATGCGATGTAAATGCGTACTTCGTCGTGAGCGTTGTGCTAGAGTCACGGGCTTTGCTAGCACCCTGATTATCGTTTCGCTTGAATCGAGTCGACGGTGCTGAGCATATAATACAAATCTCCACATACATATGCATGTATAGTAAAACTACAAAGGTATTAGTTTGCTTTGTCTATATCAAACCAAGTCCACAAGTCCGCGAGTCTTCGAAATAACACGCAACCACGCAACCACCGTATCAATGTTCGCTGTAGTCGATATTTCAGTCCAGAAAGGCAGACAGAAAGGCAAAGCACGTACGTCTCTCCCGCCAATCTTGCTTCCAGCAAGACTCCACCAACATGCAAATCCCCTCCGAAATCATCTCCGCTGAAGCGGGCCGGACGCCGCGAACAACGCTCACCACGACCGCCGCAGACCAGGTGGTTGTTGAGAAGGGGCGGGTTCGGGTGTGCATCTGGGGTTAATTAGAAATCAAAGATGAGAAACGGGAACGGAACAGCGCTAACCTCGTACGTCAGCATGCCGAACGAATAAACGTCGCTCTCCGTCGTCACAGAGAGGGACGCCGTTGGGTCAAGGTCGTTGCAGATTTTTCTGATCGAAGACACCGGCCGCAAGGAAGGATCCATGACTTCCGGCGCCAACCATCGCGCGTCGTCTACACCTTGGAACGTCCAGTCTGGTGGTTGCGGGATGGACGCGATGCCAATGTCGGAGAGGAGTGCGGTATATTTAGTCTTGTGGTTTGTTGGATCTGTGCAAGGGCGGAGGAGGATTGTCGACTATCAAGTCTCAACCGAAAGGCAGAATGATGAGAAGGTAGAACGTACGCATTTGAGATCGCCGTGTGCAATCGGCGGAGACCGGGAGTGAAGGAAGCTCAGTCCCGAAGCGACGTCCTGAAGCTTTTCGTTGCGATTAGCTGTCCGCCGAAGCGACAATGGACTCGAGTACTTACCAGTGGTAATACGTCCACCTTGCCGTCTGCGTCATTCTCAAGGACTTGTTTCGCGGTTGGGTAGAAAGGCACAACGAGAGCAGGGAGGTTGGATACATGTAGCGCGACGCCGAGAACGGGGAGAATATTCGGGTGTTGCTCAAGGGTTCGCCAGCGATCGATGTCGTTGACGAGGCGCTGAGAGACAATTAGAGTTTGCTGATTCATTGGTCGCCATGGAATACTTACCTCAGTAAACAATCGTCGTTCCCGATTCGACACCCATGCACCGTGCCAGCGCTTTATGACGACTTTTCCTTTGTGACCACGCAGAGAGCTGATTGAGACTACATGGGCGTTTCCCGATGCAAGTAGCTCCATATCAGCAAAGTCCTCTTCTTCAAGAACATATTTCGAGCAATGGGCGGCGAGATTGCGAGCCTGATATGGCTTGGATGAATACATTGGACAAGTTGGCTAAATTGCTCACATCGCAAGGTGTCTCCCATGTCATCGCGAGTAGAATGCGTAGAGTGCAATACCAAGAAAGAAGGATGATAGATACGAGGAGGGTATCGCACAAAGACATCCTTGCTTTTATATCCTTTCACCACGCGACAGCTGCGTGTTGTTGCGGTGTTTCCCTTTTTGGGTGAAGTTCTGCAATGTGGCCAACAGCAGACAGCAGAAGAAAAGCGATGCGGTGCTGGGCGCTGGGCTGTCGGGATTGAAGCTGAATGAATCACTGGACGTCGGGAGAGGAGAGGAGCGGCGATGGAGCTAGGCCCTTTTATGGTTATGGCGGGACGGGGATTTCGGTCGGAGCACGGAGCAGAAGGTGCCACAAGTGCGATTTCCGTGACTTGCTCAGCCGGAAGGAGAATAGATACCGCTGAGTTGTATTCTAGCACATCGGGTTCCTTGCTTTTGTTCTCGTCGAGCTAGGTGTGCAGCTATTTGGGAAGCTGTGTGAGCATGTAACAGCCTCGAGATGACTGCCGCTCGGATAGATGTCATCCGTACACTGCCCTGCAGGTTGCAGCTTGATTCCTTGCCTTGAACGCGGGTTGTTGGTTCAAAAGAGGGTGACTTGCCGCGGCGACTTGTCACAACCTGGTGACCGCTAAGATTGAGTTCCGCCTTGAACGCAGCCATCTTGACCAGAGGCCACCATGATGTGGGATCTCAGCGGCGGGGCCAGTCGGGCTCCTTCTCCTCACGTCGCGATGCCGGTTCCGGTTCCTTCGTCCCCGTAAGCCCAATAAAGCTTCTTCTGCAGTGATTCTTAGACCAATCATCGCAGCCTACTAGCTGTCCCGTGTGTATCTCTCCTCGACTATTAAGCCGCGTTCTTACCCGTTCGGCGCGATAGCGACCACCGTGGACGACCGAAAAGCATGCCTGGGCCGGGGTCGCCGATGCCTATGCCTATGCTTGCGTGAGTGCTTCTCAGCTCAAAGTCCTTGTTCTCATCTAAATGCGTGCTCCTCAGCAATCCAGACGCCGTGTGAATCGTCTTGCTCTTCACTTGACCTCTACTCATGCTCTGCTTTAGCTCGTACGCGCACACCCCGACTCCCCGCGGGTTCCTTGCTACGAGCGGCAACCACCACCACCACCAGCAACAGCCAGCAGCCATCGTTCAACGTCCGTCCCATTCACAACCCCCTGCTCTTGCCGCAATACATTCGCACTTCCAATACTCCAAATGTACCGGTCGACGTCGGGCTGTCTGTGTAAGTCGGCCTTCCCAAGCTCCGACTGTAGTGCGGGCCCGGCCGTTCCGTCTCGGGACCTCGTGCCGTTTCCTATCCTATCCTATCCGACCCGGATCCTGACTCCGCCTTGGCGATGTATAGATTGGCATTAATTATCGTGGTCAGCCTCATGAGCTGAAGGGGTGCATCAACGACGCAAAGCACGTATATAGCTTTCTCGTTCGTGCGTCCTAGAAACCTCGTTGACGGTCTCGGGGCCTGACCTTGCTAGGTCGTTTTGGCTACAAACCGGAAAACATTGTCGTCCTCACCGACGACACTCCGCACCAGCGGTCTCTTCCGACGCGCCGTAACATGCTAGACGCCATGCGTTGGCTCGTCAAAGACGCCAAACCGCATGATTCGCTCTTTTTTCACTGTAAGCGCACTTATTTCCTGGATCGCAGATTTTTCTTATCCCTCCAATCTAGACTCGGGACATGGTGGACAGCAGCGCGACTTGGACGGGGACGAGGTGGATGGATACGATGAAACCATCTATCCGTTGGATTATAACCGCGCGGGTCCTATCGTTGACGACGTACGTTCTGCGTTGATGTTTCTGCTGCTCGGACTGATATTGTTAGGAAATGCACGATATCATGGCATGTCTCGGTCCCTCAATTGTGAGAAGCAACTCATTGGATTGTGTCCGTCCAGGTAAAGCCTCTCCCAAGTGGATGTCGACTTACGGTATGTCCTATTCCGCTACTTACCTTATTTATTCTGATCAACTTGGCTAGGCGGTCTTCGATGTATGTGGTCTGCTCAAAATCATCGATAGGCACTCATATCTTCATAGTCATGCCATTCGGGGACCGTACTTGGTGCGCTTCCCTTCAACGACCCTTGCACATTGACTCAATCGCATCTTCCAGACCTCCCTTACGTCGTCAGCCACTCGCCCCATCTCTTGTCGTTTCCCGCTCATTTCAAATCACAGTACGACTCGCGTGGACGGCTCAAAGGTCGACAAGTCTCTGATCGCGCGCGCGCGCGCAAGGCCACACCAGCGGACGTCATCTCCTGGTCAGGATGCAAAGACGGACAGACGAGCGCGGATACGTTCATAGATGGAGAAGCTGTTGGGGCCGCGAGTCATGTTCGTGCTTGACTTCCCATTCTTGTCCTGCTCTTGACGTTCGCTTCAGGCTTTCATCAAGGCGATTGATCTACAGCCACACCAGTCGTACCAGGATCTGTTGTATAATGTTCGGTGGGTGCTACGAGTCTCGATTATCTTTCGCTCGTGTACCCTCTGCATTCAGGAAGATCCTACAACCCAAGTTCAGCCAGAAGCCCCAGCTAGGCAGTTCTCATCCGATTGTCCGACCTTCTCTTGTTCTTGTCTTCCGATGCTCACTGTCCCTAGGATACGTCGTTGAGGTTCATAATGTGATAGGACTACTGGTGCATAGGCTACATACTCTACCACTTAATGTGTTTGTTGTTATTCTTACTTACTTGTAGCCCCACGATAGTCTATTTATCTATGTACGTGTATGCCTTTCAAATGACTGCAGACCGACACAACCGAGCGATAGCTCCATGATTGCGGTGTTCCTGCACCGATTTTCTGGCGCGAAACTGATATTCAAGTCGTACAGGTGGTAACAGTAGTAGAACGTCCAGTGTATTACCCAAAGTATTTAATGCTAGATAGAGAGCAAGAAAGCCACACGCCTCATCGCGACAGGTTTGTACTAGAGTTCCAAGGCGCCCGCTTTTTCATGAATTGCTCGTAAATCGGCGTCGTAAATTTGGACGGGCTCGGAGACAGAGCGCGCTGCGATGTAGTCGATGCCATTTGGCTGGCGGTCGTGTGCGTAGAGGTGTCTTCGTACCATGATCGCCTCGAAAGCCGCCTCGCCGCCGCTTCAAGTCGACTTGGTCGCCGAGTGACCAGTGCTGGTTCAG
This sequence comes from Mycena amicta, assembly GCA_029282125.1. Classification (NCBI taxonomy): domain Eukaryota; kingdom Fungi; phylum Basidiomycota; class Agaricomycetes; order Agaricales; family Mycenaceae; genus Mycena; species Mycena amicta. Next base: position 14,414 of record JARIHP010000086.1, read on the forward strand.
GGGATGTAGCGCCTGGCACTGCAAGTGAAGATTTCTCTTTGCTGTTGCTGCTCCCGAACGAAAACATCTTCCGTATTTTGCCCGGACTGCCATGCTCCGACGTAGAGTCGCCGCCGTTCGAAACTGGTGTCTTTCGACCTGCCTCGCGTGCTTTCCGCCTTGCCTCCCTTTCCGCCTTCTCCTTCGCTGCTTTTTTCGCCTTGGCCGCTTCTGCCTCTTGCCTAGCCTTCTGCTTGGCTGCGCGGAAAGCACGACGTGCTACTGCACCTCTCCAATGCGATTGAACGCCCACCACACTGCGACGGAACTTTGCCAGTTTTCGTATCGCTAATATCCTGCGGAATTCGGTCTGCAGGAGCAGGACGGCATTCAACTTCTCGGATCGGATGGTCTCGATGTTGGCCAGAACGCCAGTCCGCAGGAACAATTTGGTTTCGCCAAATTGGTGTTGCGTCTTGTCGATCTTCGCCTTGAGGAGAACGAGTACACAAATACGTTTGAATTGCTCTCGCTTGAAGAGCGACGGCCCCTCGCGCCAATTGATGAGCATATGGTATCTGCGAAGCCAGTCAAGACCGTAGATGATGTGAGCGATGCTACAAACCTGCGCGCAAAGTCTTCGAACGTCCATCGAGAGGGATAGCCCGCGGTACTGATTCGGATGGTCTCGAGAACGCCAGAAGCCCGGAGTTGGGCCAAAACCTGCAAAGGGCTAAACTCCCAGGCCATTTTGTGTTGGTTCGGCTTGATGCAACGAATGTAATGAACCTGGGTCATCCGCAGCATTTCCATGAGCGTACCCAGCGACCCTTTGAATATCGATCCTAACGTCGGCTTCTTCACAGCGGTACCGCGTGCAGCGGTTGCAACCAAAGATGTCCTTCCAGGGTCAGGAATCTTCGAGACAGAATTGCTGGGTGATGCCGGTTCATCTCCTCCGTCCCGATGATGCAGAGCAGTCTCCAGAACTTCTCGCAGAAACGGGTTGCTCGAGGATGTTAGCAGCGCAAGATGCTCCTCCGGTACAGTGTCACGATTTTTGTCGAGGAAACCGTCGACCTGGTACGTGACGTCCAAGGCATAGTGCGCGATGGTGAACGCAGAGTTGGCGAACTTGGGCATCTTATAAACAGCCTTGTTCGCCGGTTTGTCCAGTTGTGCGTTGAGTTTTTGTAGGAACGTAGCATCGGTTCCGAGCGGTAACCTTGACTCTTCGTCCAACAACGACAAGATACCAATCTTGCCCTCCATGAGATCGATGGCAGACTGGTTGTCCTCGAATTCGATCAACGTCCAACTGATCTTCTCCGCCTTGTATTCATCCTGAGAGAGCTTAAACACGTAGGTGTTGAACTGGGGGAAAATGAGCACGTTAATTTATTAGGCAAAAAAAGTGTCACCTCATGCTGAAGCTTCTCGTTGGCGTAATTGATACAAAATTGCTCAAAGGAATTCTACCAAGTTGTTAGACGACCCGTCTAGAGTCGAGACCAGACAGCTGACCTTGTCAAAATGCTCGAATCCGTATATATCCAAAACACCGACGTATGTCTCCGCCCGACTCGCAGCATCGCCATAGCGTCCAGCAAGACTCTCGTTGATGGCGAACACAAGCCACTCGAACAAGCAAGCATAAACGAAGCGTGTGATGCTATCTCGCACTTGAACGGCCTGTGGTGCCGTCAAGTTCGTCACTATCTTCTCCGAACGAGTCGTTATCTGCTTTTTCACTGTCCACTTCCTAAAGTTGACGGAATCAACACCAAGGAAATTCATCGCCTGCGCCATCGAAGGATCGTCCTCCTCGATAGCAGCGTCCGAACGGGTCTGCGTAATGTTGATGTTGCCGAGGTGCAATAGCGCGGCAAGGAGCTGATAGATTGACCTCTGTCTATCCGCGTCGATACCAATCACCCCGAGAGCGTCCCGCATCGCATGGAACTTGTCGCGATCGTTCTGGTCGATTTGTGAGATGCCACCTTGGTTCAGGTAGTGGAATTTGCTGTAATCGGCATCGAGACCCAGCTCGTCGAGGGTCTCTTCTGAGAGACCAGCGCATATTTGGTAGAAGATGTGGTAGTTTCGCTCCGTCTGGGCTTGGTAGGATAGTCGAGAACGCTCTAGGAGGTAAGTGCGGACTCGGGCTCCGACTATGTGTCGGTTGGTATCAAATAGCAGCTGGGTCCTCGTTAATACCATCTGACATAGTGCGGAGCACACTCACTTGGATATATTTCCCGAATCGAGAAGAATTATCATTACGTGTCGTTTTCGCATTCCCAAATGCTTCAAGAATTGGGTTCGTCGCTTGAATTTGTTGCTCAACAAGACTGGTCCCTTCGATGAACGAGTTCTTGTCGAGATTCATGTCTGGGGTTTTGGGCGCCGCAATGTATCGCATGACGAGCTTGGCCTAGAGTAAACAGTGAGGACGCAGGACTCGGAGCAGTAAGCATCGACACGCACGGACTCGGTTTTGCCAGCACCCGACTCCCCGGAGACAATGACTGAAAAAAGAACGTCAAAAACTGGGGGATATACTGGATAAGTTGCGCACTGGTCTGCCCTTTCCCGTCCAACGACATTGCAGTAAACGCATCCTCCGCAATGGCAAAGAGATGTGGTTCCAACTCCCCTCTCCTCCGCCCAATGTAGTTCTTGACGATTTCCGGCGTGTACAACGGTACAGTCTGGAACGGATTCACGGCCAACAGCACAATGCCGCTGTACGTGTAGATTTTCCGTTGGGCATATCGGGATTCTACCGCGTGTAGAACTGGCTCGGGCTTGAGACATGAATACAATAGGCTAGAAACACGCAACTGGAAGGTTCATTGAGAATGGAAAGCGTTGCTGGAGTTGTTTCTTAGACCAAAGACATCGCATTGATCACCACGCACCCAGATCATCTGCGCCCTCTAATAAGGGTGGATTCCGCAATAGAGGCAGCAGTGCATTGCCGGTAATGGTGGTTTGCTACAAGTCCGTTAGTCTTTGAGAGGCAAGGTGTTCTGCGCAACTTGACCGCTCTCGTCGATTGCAACGAGGGTCGTGTCCCCGGCCACCTTTGAACACGTTAAAACCTCCGCCGGCCGCCATCCTCGTTGTGGGTCCTCAAGAAAGACGCGACTTCCGGGCGAGTATTGGGTCGTCATGGAGCACCTCGAGAAGCGTGCATGACATCCCCATTTGGGTCACGCTTGAGCGCGAAAAAATTGTCTATCATCGTGGTTTGCTACATGTATAAAGGCCACAAAGCATGTTGCTACATTCAGTCGCTGCCCGTCCTCACTTTTCGGCTGAGCCGAATTTCGTCAAGAGATATCGAGGAGTGGTCGCACATTCCTCTGCGTAAAGTGGGTGAGCGAGAGGCAAGGCAGGAAGGGTGTCAAATACCTGAAAATACCGTTGGGGATCTGATACAAATTCGCTGGAGTGTCGAATTCAGCGATGTTCCCTGCATCCATAACGCAGATGCGGTCGTAAGATATAATCGTAGCAAGTCGATCTACCATCCAGGTCAAACGAGAGCAGATACCACGAGATGACAACTCACGAGCAATACACAGTATCGTGCGGTCTTGGAATTCGTGGGCAATAGTGTCCTGGACTTTGCGATCCGTTTCATAGTCAACAGAGGCTATTGGCCGGGTTCAGCAGGCCTCACATTAGCGGAAAAGCATCGTACCTGTCGCCTCATCAAGAACAAGGACCTTCGTATTTTTCACAAGGGCTCGCGCAAGGGAAACGAGAGAGCGTTGTCCAACCGATAGATTTTGTCCTTCATCTTCGATCACCGTGTCAAGCGTAAACTTGTTCGTTGGAGTACTCGTTCCCGTTCCCGGCTCAGAGGAGATGGACTCTCGCTTCACAGTGTCCACCAGGTATGACCGCCTGAGAGCGTCCCATAGCGTCGCGTCGTCCGCTAAATTGAAGGGGTCGAGGTTGGTTCGCAAGGTTCCGGAGAAGAGAAGCGGGTCTTGCGGGATGATAGCCAAGCCGCTTCTCAAGTCACCGAGGCCGATTTTGGATATGTCGACGCCGTCAATAACGATTGACCCAGATGTGAGCTCGACCAGTCGGAATAATGCGGTCATGATCGAGCTCTTGCCGGCTCCAGTTCTGGGTTCTTGGAGTTGAAAATGCGAATCAAGGTGCGAGCCACCAGCTCACCTTCCGACGATACCGATTTTCTCTCCGGCACGCACACTCATAGAGAGACCTGCATTAGTTCAGATGGGAATATGTACAAGGAGCGACAGACAACCCACCTTTGATAACGGCCGGGAGTCCAGGCCGGTATTTGAGGACAATATTTTTCATCTCAATTTGGCCTTGCGCTGGCCAAGACGCGACCGGTTTCGTCTCGGGAATCTCATTAGGTGCTTCTTGCTCGATCTCCGTCGCATAATAGAACACGCGTTCCACCGAGTTCATGTCGTTTTCCACCTCGGCACTTTGCCGAACCATCCAGCCAAAGCTATGAAAAGAGGATGAGTTTGAAGCACGCGATCAAGTAAAGAGACGAACGCTTGTTGGACGCTCAAAATGTACGAAAGCACAAGACCAGTCTGGGCCGGAGAGATGCTGAAGCGAGCACCGACTGCCAACATCGCAACGACAAATGTAAGCATAGATCCTAGAAAATCTAATCTGATGCCGAGCCAGCGCTGATTGGTGACGGAAAGCCAGTATGCCCGGTTTTCAGTGTCCATGAGACGCTCGTTGTCGCGGAGGAAACGTTCCGACACCCCATAGGCTCGTATCTGGAAGAGTTTACAAAATGACAGGGCAGAAAAATCCGATACTGACGGTTGCCAATCCCGACAAACTTTCGCTAAAGTGAGTGTAAAGCGACGACCGCAAGAGCGCATCTATTAAACATCAACATAAAATGGAAATGATAGCAAAGAAGGAATACCAAGACGCTGTAATGACAGTTAGCTCACGAATCAACGCAAGAACAGGCACATATGCCTTTATTTCTCGAGCGCTCGCTCTGTAGAATGCAGCCGCGAAGTAGTAAAGCAGAAGAATGCATGCGACGGCAATGAGAAACCACGTTTCGACAATTGCTATGAGAATAATCGCGCCGAGGATGTTGGAAGCGGTGGAAGCAAACATCCTCAGTGCGTCTCCAAGAGTGGAGTCTGATTGAGCGTCTGAGTACGCTCAAGGTACAAATATGCCAAGCCTACCGATAGTGTCGATGTCCTTCGTGAAACGATGCATGATGCGACCAAGAGGCTGAGGAGGGTTTGAGACAATTTGAAAGGCAAATGCAAGGACTGACTGTCGTGTCAAAGAAGGACATGGGCTTGGAGCAGTGAGAATCCATGCCGTTCACAAGGACAGAACACATACCGCATACATGATACGCTTCAGAGCACCCTGGATACACTTAGTAACTGCTTTCAGTGTATCCTCAAAACAATCACCTTGTGGAAATTTTGCGACGCAGCGAAAGTCAAAAGGGCAAAGGAAGCGCCGACGAAGAACATAGCGATAGCTTGACACACGCCAAACATCGCATACATGGCCATCTGTGAGCAGCGCGTGTCAGCTTCCGGATACCTTCAACATAAGGGAAGACGCACGTAGAATCCTGCAGATCGCTGGAACCTGTTTTCTTGCCAATAGACCAGCCTGAACGACACTAAGAACTGGTATCAAGTGAAGAAAGACACGTACCAGTACGAGCTCAAGACATTTGCTCCTTGGAGGAACATGAGGGATACAATGAGTAGAGGCACAACGAAAGCGCCGTTGCCCTCTCTGATGTACGCTGCGTAAACTTTTCCACTGATGGAGCCAATATTTCGCTCTTCGGCTTGCATCAGCGCTGCGCCGGCTGTTGCCTTCTTGCGGACCTCGGTGCCCTCTACGGGTTTCACCTCCTCCTCCTCTACCTCAGCCTCGTCCTTGGTACCCTCATTGGAGCCAAATTCGGTCACAAACTTGGAAAACTCTCCGTCTTTGGTCATGAGCTCGTCATACGTCCCACTGTGTGTGATAAGAGCGCATTACAAAGACGTGCAGCAATTCTCACCTTTCCACGACGCGTCCATCAGAGAGGGCGATAATGTAGTCGACATAGGGAAGGAAGTGTAGCGCATGGGTGACGAGGATGCGGGTCTTTCCTGACAACGTGTTCTGTAGGACATTGTGGAAGACTGATTTGCCGACATGCGCGTCGAGGGCGCTTAGCGGATCCTACAAGGCAGGTCAAAAAACGCAAGGGCTCATCAAGAATGACCTGCATCGAAAATTTGAATGTCGGTATCGGAGTAGATCGACCGACATATGTTCAAACGTTGTCGCTGACCGCCTGAGCAAGCAAGCAAGAAGTTAATTACTCCATTGAAAGCCCATGGGCCGCGCACCTGAGAGTGATATACCCTGTATCGATGGCTTTAGTTAGTGCTGCTACAAACCTTCATCTCACCTTCTCCCCCACTTGCGTCAAATCTGCATTTGGCAACATTTCGAGGTCTGGTTCGAGACAAGAGTCCCTGACCGCCTTCCAGTACTTCTCCTCCTCGAACTGTTTGAATCCATATCAGTCTAGCGCCGCGGAACATGACGACCAGCGTACGGGTAAACCAAAACATATATTGTCCCGTATTGTCGCGTTCTGTCGGAGAAAGTGAGATAGATAGCGAAAGGTTGAGGTGGAAAATACCTGGATCCACGCGGTCTGGGGACAGTACCCCCACCGAACCGCCGAACTTCGTGTATCCGGACGTCCGTCTCATCTCGCCGATCATCCCTTGGAGGAGCGAAGTTTTACCGCTACCAACCTACAAGCACCCAGTCAGCAGGCCGAACGAATGACGCAGGACAAGTACACACAGCTCCGACGATTGCGACAAGTTGTCCGCGTGGAACAGTGAACGACAGATTCGACATCTTGAACACCTTTACATCTTCAGCCTTGGCTTCCGCGGCGGCTATTGCAGCAGCTTTCGCAAGCGCAGTGGCCTTTTTACCCCTTTTCTTCTTCTTTGCATCGTCTACCTCCGGCGGAGGGCCATCCCAAGTGAAGGTTGCGTCATGAACCTCTACGGCGACGTCAAGGGTGTCGTCCCGGACAATCTGAGTGCCCTCGAAAGTCTCGGCGACAAAGACATCGTACAGGCGATTAGACGCATTGAGGGCGTCCGCAATCGAACTAAAGGAGACGGCTGGAGGAAAGCTCAGAACAAGGGACAGCAAGAATGCAGTTCAGGAAACGCACGCAAGCTAAAGAAAGCATCAGAATGGTTCAGCCCGTAAGCAGGGAAGATACGTACAACATGAGAGGAAGGCGAAGCAGGTTGAAGAGAGTTAAAGATGCGAAGATCACAGCGGGCTCCAGAGTATGGCCGGTAAGCGCGTAGGTTACAAAAGAAAGGACCGAAGCGAGAGCTACACAGTGTGAGCGACCAAGTGTTAAAGGAAGGCCAGCGTACCGGGCATCGTCATTGCTACCGCGTTCAACGAGGATCTGAGGAGTAGAAGGGACCGAATGTAGCTATAACATATCAATGAAATGGTTCGAAGAAGTTGGCCAGATGTACGTGCCCCATCTCATTCCGTCTGAACTGGCTAATACGCTCAAGGAACGGACCCTCCCAGTTGAACAGTTTCAAGAGCTTCATGCCGCCGAGGAGTTCCTGTAGAGCTTTGGTCCGCTTGTCTGTCCAATTCATCGACTTTTGTCGGTATTTAAACAGTTGCTTCATGGCCATCGTTTGAGCGGGCGTGGCCAAAACGAAAAAGGCAAAGCCAGTGAGCTGGAGAACGGTGAGGACTACAGTTTGGTACACGATCCACACGCACTGCGCTGGGTCCCAAGTTAATCAACTGCGACGGGTTCAATATGATTGAAAAAGAGCAATAATAGGTACCAACCAGAATAACCAGACAGATCGACATTTGAATCGGTGCCGTCCACGACTGAGAAGGACTTTATGGGTGTGGCCGACTGTACATGTAAAGAAGAGAACGCACCATATGGAAGAACCCGGCGCAAAAGTCGATACGGGAGACATCAGACGAGATATGGTTGACGAGCTTGCCGTTGGGGAGCGTCGAACGAGCTCGAGAGGTGAGTCGCAGGGATCTCGAGTAAATGGCCGTGATGAGACCACCCCGGATAAGCACGCCTGTTGGAGGGTAAGAAGCGGGGAAAAAATGGATCGAGTCGTCCACAAACCTGTGGACATCGCCCTATAACGATTTAGTTCAATGCAAAATTCCCGAATTAAAAACGTGCCTGTAAAAGAAGTGGTGCTGTGCAAGAGAGCCTATCCATTGCATTAAAAGGAGGGCAATCGCTAAACCAACGCCAGTCCGAATCGGAGGCGCTTCTTGTCCGGTCCGATGGGCAGTGTAGGAAGTCGTAGCGAACTGGAAGAAAATCAGTATGCTGAAGCCTAGGTCGTTTGCTTCTCACCTTGATTATGGCCTGAGGAAGGTGATAACGAAGATTCAAATCTTGCATAACGAGGATGCATGCTTTTTCACCTTGACCACAAGCGGACTGGTAATCTGCGCGGTGTCTCCAATAACCTTCAGCACTCCTCCGCTCCAAAACCAATAGAAAACACTGTCGTTGATGGCGAAGATGAGACTGGCCCGACGACGACCTCCGACTTGCTGCCATTTCTTCAGACGGTCGTCGCGACTGCCGCGAAGCGCCCACCAAAGAGCAAGCCAGAATGGAGGACTGATTTCACCACGAGCGAGCCGAGAGTTATAATCTGTGGCCTCCTTGTGTCGCCGGTCGAATGACGCGTTTATTTTCTCGGATATGTGGATGGAGGCGCGCTCGTCTCCGAGTTTGTACAAGTCAGTTGCTTCAAGCGGGCGCGAATATCCTGAAGATGTCTGAGCGACGTGTTTAGAGGACAGAACACTGCGACGCACCGAGGGCCAGTAACGGGGTGATCCAGCCAAAGAATAAAATGTTGTACCAGGAGGCGTTGACTTCGGGAGAGAGTGCAGCATCGTCTAAGGAGCCGCTTGGAGGTGGAGGCACTTTGGAAGTGGTGAAAGGCACGCGCGAATACCTAGCACGTCATTGAGAGGCTGAATTGTGTCTTGGACGTACGTACCAAGCGCGTTGATAGACAAGAGGGGTTGGTGCTTTTGGTTTCTCCTCCGACTCTCTTGTTGACCCGGTCGAGGTGCGGGACGGGGAGCGAGTGTCTTCTGCCTCAGACTTGACCATGCCAGTGGGAGCAGAGCAAGTTTCTGCTTATTACGCAGGTCCCATGCCGTGTCCAACCGCACTTTTCTTATTTTTTTATTGGGATGCGATTACAAACAACCGCACTTTTTGTTATCCCGACGGCCCGTCGGTGTCGGAAGGATAGGAAGGAAGGAAGGAAGGACGTAATTACACGGCACGGTCCCGCGCCATAGGATAATTTATTCCGCAGAACCGGAATCTGACCCCTCTCTCGTTAGCGTCCGAGTCGCGATCTAGAAAATCTCCTACTGTATGTGAGGGTGTACTTAGCCACCTTAAGGTTGATGTGGTTTCTTGAGCCTTCATCGCGATACCTGGAAACGAAAAAGCTCCTGGGTGGTTGACTAGCATATAATACATGCTATACTAAAGTTTCAAGATTTTACAATGAGAATTGAGGCCACAGGGAATAAAATCCGGTAGCTGCCAGGAAACCGGTCAAATCAGGTACTTGGCCACGACGTTTTACTCACTATCCACTGCACTTCTCCACGAGCTAGAGACAGATTCTAAAAGCTAAGATTCATACCTTCATTCCGGCACCATTTTCATGGTATAACTTGACAAGACGGAGAGTGTTGTAGGCAGAAGAATAGCACTAGAAACCTCAGAAAACGCTCTGACGCCACGGAACTTGTTGAAAACGTGCTCACGGCATACAAGAGGCAGGCGGAAACAAAATTTTGGGTATCATGCTTCATTTGGGGTTTTTTAGGGTCAGGAATCCGAATCTGGGGTCAAAAAATATTTTCCCTCTGACTTCGCGCCAATCGAGCATTTTTATCAATGATCTGCATGTTAGATGGCGAAGGAGTGATGCAGAAAATCTGAAAAAATCACCAACGAGTAGCCAGCACCCATAAATGGGGGTGTAGAGCAGGCTCCGGGATGCGCCAGAGCTTGGGTTGTTTCGCTACGGTGCCTCCAACTTTCGTCACACGCAGGTAACGCGCAATCAATTGTGCCGTAGCAGCACCAATCCGCCGTATTTTCGCATGAAAAGAACACCACTGGATTCAGAAGGACCACATTTAGGGGGGGTCTCGGTTCAAGGTAAGGCATACAATGAGCATTGAGCGAGACATCAAAGGGCAGAAAAGGGCATGACATCGCGGATTGTTGATCCGCCCGCCTCTTGACGGCATATATATCAATTAAGTTGGTAGTACCCAGCAGGATCCTTCACGTCTCGCGGTCAGAATGAGCCCAGTATCATGGCAAACACCCAAGAAATGGTGGAGAACGGAGAGTTTCAAGTGTCTTCCCGATTAAGAAAACGGCCTTCTGCCTCGATCACAGCCCACAACGGACGTCGCCGCACGACTATCACTCCGTTAGGCACCAAATTTGGCACAGAGGCACCTAAGATATTACTGCTCCACTGAGCACAATAATCTAAGCCATTGGCCAACTTGAGAGGGAGAAAATATAGAAATGGCTAAGATCCTAGGGTGGCCAAGTACCCCCCTCACATACAGTATGTCTCAGATCCAACCTCGAGTGAAAATAAAAGTTTTAGGCACGACGATTCCTGCAGGGATTATGGATTCATCGGTTGTGGAACGCGGCGGCGCTAAAACATGAGCAAGCCATCATCCTAGCGGCGAGACATAGAACGTGTAGAGCAGATACTTAGGCCGTCGAGCTTCTCGCTTGAGATGTTCCACTGGCAGATAAGCGCTGAAGCCCCGCCTTCATGATAGCCTGTCACGCCTTCAACGCGGCCACGTGAAAGAGTGTCGCGTTTTCGATTACACGCCCTGGCTCGCCATGCAGATTCGGCCACCTTTTGTCCCGACGGCCCGTCGGAGCACTAGTGCTCGTCTTAGAGTAGAAGATAAATTTAGCCGCGAACCGCGTACGTGCTTCAAGTATGCCGCGGCCAAACATCTGTTTTTTATTTTTATTTTATTTTTTGGAGCACAAGGGCCGAGGTAGATCTAACCGGGCCGAGGTAGATCTAATCAGACCTCGACCCAAGCTAAAGCGGGAAAAAATAACCCTTTTGTTGAATCCTTGTCGCCCCCTGAGGAGATGCACTTACGCGCACACCTATAGACGGGCAGTGTGGGACTTGGTAGATTTCGCTAGACCAGACGTGGTCTGTCTACGAGTTGGGTTGGTGATGTAGACAGGCTGAAATCGAGCCTAAGATTTCACTAGCAACTAAGTAGCGGTTGCGACCCGGAGGCCACAACATACCTATACCCACTAAAACCTCAGACTGCCCAACCTAATTGTTCGGCAGTTGTCCATCAGGACACCCTCCCAGTGTAGGGCTCGGCACCGTATCCGTAAGGGTACAGATACGGACGGTACGGTACGGCTATTGTATCGACCGTACGTATACGGTGTCACCGCCGTACCGATACGGATACGGTTGCCATTTCCCCCGCCAAATCTGGCGCACCGTAGCGCCCGTACCGTACGCCGAACCGTACCGTGCGGGGCTTGAACCGACCGTACCGTATACGGAACGGACGGTGCCGAGTCCTACCTCCCACATTTAGAGGACTACTTGTTTGTCTGTTGCCTGAGCACCAAAGCGAGATGCGTCAGAAGCTAACTGATCTAACTTGAGTCATTTGTTCATTTGAGCAACCCAATAGTTATGAACCTCCATTTTTGAATGGCACAAGACATTAGCCGCTAACATCAGAGTTTCCATATAATGAAAGCTGATTCAGAGACAAGTATTCTGAGGAGACGCTCAGCGCCCTTCAGACGCTTGCCATTTTCGTCCTTAACCTGGCATAAGCCAATTCCAACAATGAGCCCAAGGGCCACCATCAGCATTTTGAATGTTTTAAGCTCCCATAGTTGTTTCAAATGTTTGCGGCCAAACATCTGTGCCTGAACTTGTGCTCGACGGCGAGTATGTATGCTCGCAGCCTGATCGCCGGCGTCTCTAGCGTTACTTAGTCCGAGTCGCAGATGTAGAAAATCTCCTTTGTCTCAGACTCTTGCACGACATCGAGTTTCCCGGAACGCAACGTGCCTGAAAAAAAAAAGTTTTAGATTCCTTCAGTTCAATCTAACACTCGTAAGCGCAGAATGCAGGCGCAATTGACACATGCACAGGTCTTGTTGGATAGGAAGGCCTCTCGGGATTATGGATTCATCGGTTGTTGAATGTGGCGGCGCTAAAACATGAGCAAGCCATCATCCTAGCGGCGAGTGATAGAACGTGTAGAGCAGATAGGCCGTCGAGTTTCTCGCTTGAGATGTTCCACTGGCAGATAAGCGCTGAAGCCCCGCATTCTTGATAGTCGAGTTCAAGCCTGTCACGCCTTCGACGCGGCCACGTGAAAGAGTGACGCGTTTTCGATTACACGCCCCGGCTCGCCATGCAGATTCGGCCACCTTTTGAGCCCGCCGGAAATCGGCAGCGGCATCCACTGCTACATCTTACTATACGACGCCTTCAACCGGCTCAGAGCATCCTATACCTGTTAGCTGGCCCAGTCGGACGGCGAAAACGCGAGATATACCTCATAATACGCCTGTAGCGGCGCCAACTCCTTTTCACCAACCCGCAGCCGCTTTATCCTCGAAAGATGGTCTGCCTCTTTCATCATGCTCTTGAAGTAGCGCGCCTGGACCGCCGTTAGGAAGGACAATTTGCGACGATACGAAAACCTCGCCTCTTGCTCCTCCACCAAAGTCCACGCATCACCGGAACGGCCGGCGCGAGCTGTGCGGCCGACGCGATGCACGTACTTGCGCATGTCCACAGGCACATCGTAGCTAACCACATGCGATACGTGGCTGATGTCTATCCCGCGCGATATCAGGTCCGAGCATACCAGGCTGCCAGATATAGTCAATCTCGGTGTTGGGGCCACAAGTTGCGCCTACATTTGAATCTCCTGTGCCTTGAACTTATCCAAGATGGTTTTGCGCTCGACGGCGCTGAGGTCGCTGGAGTATGCTCGCGCCGTGATCGCCGATGGGTTCGCACCGCGTCTCGCGCTATCAAAGAATTCAAATAGGCGGACAAGCCGTGTTGTCGATTCTGCAGATTTCGTAAACACGAGCGTGTTGGTGACCCCACATTCGAGCACGATATGGAAGAATACGAGTGGTTTTAGCGACGACTCGCAGACCAGCATTCGTTCCTGAACATCATCAATGACGCACTGGCCGAGAGCTGGGGTCCCTTACCGTGAGGGTCGCCGGCATTGAGAATTTGTCCATCGCCACGTCCAGAACCCCGCTCGTGGCTTTCGTCTCTTGAACGACAAAGTACTTTGGGTCCCGCAGATCAAGGGCTGCGAGTTTTCCCGGATCGCGTGTTAATGTGGCGGAAAATAAAAGTTTCTGGCACGAAGATTCCTTGCGTTCAATGATACTCGTGAACATGGGATACGGAAGCAGTGCGCGGAATGCAGGCGCCACAGCGTCATGTCGGGTAGGAATGCCTTTCGGGATTGTGCATTCGTCGGTTGGTGGTCGTGTCGCCGCTAAAACTTGAGCAAGCCAATCCTGGAACGACTGTGCTAGTAGACGGTCTGCCTCGTCGATAACCTATTGTTGTATTCAAGTACGAAGAGAGGAGGAAGAGAAGACACACAAGGAATCTCAAATGCTGCAGCGAGAAGTTGGGCGTTCCCTTGAGATGGTCAATGAGTCGACCAGGAGTGCATATCAGGATATCAACTCGGCTCGACCCTCCAGCGAGACTGTGGCAGCCGTTAGCTGCCGCTTGCAGTAACTGGAAGACCTACGGAGTCGTGTTGTCCATGACCAGTTGTGACTGCTCATGAGAGAACGAGTGTTGGCCAGTCGCGGTGCCAATCTAATCGAGGGTGAGTACATCCCAAGTAAGAAGAAAGAGACAAACCTTTAATCCACGCCCCTTCCCGATTGCTTCAAACGTCTCTCGAACTTGAGTAACAAGATCTCTTGTGGGCAGAACGACCAGAGCTCGCAGTCGTGTCACGACTCTTGCTGAGAGAATCTGGTATGCATGAATTCAATTTCAAGTACAGCGCAACTCAAGTGCTCACCTCCACAATGGGTATGACATATGCCAATGTCTTGCCACTTCCTGTTGGCGCAGACACGCAAACGTCGCGAGGAGGGTTATACGGGCGATACAATGCCCGCTCGCGTGGATCTTGCAGCAATAAAAACGGCAGTAGACGCGTTTGCACTGTATTTCGTGAACAAACGCATCGCGGATGTGAAAAGACATACCAGCGAACAGCTCTACAATGCCCAGATCCAGCAGACGCTTCCTCGTCTTCTCACTCATACCAGTCCCACCATCGTCATCTCCGCTCGGCGGTATGGACAGCAACTGCGATGCGTCCACCAATTCCGCGCTGACCAAAGCTTGATCGAGGCCTTGGAGAGCGAGCACAGACTTTGATGGTGCATCTGGATGTGCCGGCAAAGGGAAAGACGGTAGAGTCGGTAGCGCTTCCGGTTTTCGAACAGGCTCGTCCGCTTCAAGTTCTGGCTCTTTCATTTCTACATCCTCTGGCTCCGACTCCGCTTCGACCTCCGCTTCGACCTCCGCTTCGACCTCCACTTTTCGCCGTTTTTTCGGAGGCTTTTCAGACTTCTGTACATCCGGGGGAGGCTTTTGTTCGTCATCATCTTCCTCTTCTGATTCAGACGCGTCGTCGTTGCCAGCCGTCGTCGCCGCCTTGGGTTTGCTTTTCTTCCGTTGTTTTTTGCGCTTTAAGTATCGTTGTTTAGCTTTGGTCTTTTCCTGTCGGGAGGTGAGATTGGGCGGGTCATGAGCAGGAGTGACGAACCTTGGGTTTCGCAGCAGCAGCGACGACGACCATTGGTTTGAGGCAGAAGGCGCCGGCGTGACCGTGACCACTGCGAGTGGCATCTCCTTCTTCCACTTTTCACTGGGACGAATTCGTCCCTCATCCAGTGCTTCGTGTCCAATCTCCTCGGTGCCTGCATGACTCTTCTCCCTGGCATCTCAGCCCACCGGCTTGGGGACACCGCACACTTACGAGCATACAACGGCTATAGGTGTGAATATACACGATATACGACGCCAACGACTGCGATACCTCGAGGTTCACCCAGCCATGCCTGCTCGTCTTTCTTTGATGACGATGGCACCTGAATTCAACACAGCGCCGCTGGGAGCCATGGAAGTCGACTGCGAGCTCGCGAATCGTTTCGCGTGGGCTACCAGGAGGCGAGGCGGTCGAGTTCTAGAGTTCGGGCTGTCTAGTAGGCGTTGCATTTCTTCAAGGCACCGGTCTCGATTCGACGAGAGTCGTGTCCCCCCGCAAGTCACGCATCCGACGCGGTCACATGGAAGAATGATACAGCAGTGGGATGGCGCAGCGCCGGTTTGACAGCTGTTAGCTTATTAATCACATCATCACTCAATTCCTTCATTTTAACCACACAAGTCCATTCCGCATCCCAGGCAGCTACTGGATGCTCCAAAAATTATACATATGGCTAGCTGGACATATTCCATTCTCTCTGGCTGCTCAAAATTAAAATTGGCGCTTGAATCCTGCCTGTTTGCTCGCGACATCGCACACTGGTCTTGGGGGAGTTAGAATTTAGTTGTCCTGGCTGTATGCCTCAACTGCCAATAGCTAGAGATGGATCTTCTGGATTATCCTGAGGTGTTTTCCATCTCTCCAGTGCACTTAACACGACGCGCGACGCGTTTGACCTGTGACTCAAAGTGTGACACAGCCAGGAGAAAGGTCCTTCAGACAACAGGGAATATATTCCCTGAGACTCTGAAAAACCATATAAATTCATTTCGTTTGTAACTGTCGGAGGATTCTCTAAATTTGGGTTCGTTCGTGAAAGGCAAGGCAATCAACGTCCAAACCACTGTATCTGGTCCATATTTTGGCTTCTAAGGCAAATTTCGCAAAATCATCCGACAGTTACAAATAAAATGCATTTAAACGATTTTACAGCTCTTCATCCGGGTCCTACGAGGTCGGTGGAATAAAAACGAAGGTTTTGGGCGACCGGGCCTGCCATCAAAGCTGCCGGTGATGGCCGTCAAACCAGGCATTGCGCCATCCCAACAGCAGTACACCTACTACACATCGCGATCATACAGGATTGCCTTCTCTATATCGGCAGAGCTGATGTTGCTCTTTTCACAAAGTCCGCGGAAGATACTATCAGGTTGGTGGAAAAGCGTCAACGGCGTGTCGAATTCCTGTATAGAATAAGCGACCTGGGTTTGACAGCACATGGGCACGTACAGCAATGTTTCCGGCGTCAAGAACTAGTAGAGAGGATGAGCAGCGATCTCCGCTTTGGAGGAACAACTCACCCAGAATCCTATCGTAAGACACGATCGTTCGAAGGCGGTCTAATTGGGCGTCAGCAACGTAGAAAGCAAGCAACGTGCCTACTAACGAGCAATACACAGCAGCGTTTTATCTCGGAACTGCGTCTGTATCGTGCGTTGTATCTTGTGATCTGTAACGAGGTCCACGGAAGCCCTAGGGAAACAAATAAGTGCCTGGCTTGGAGCATTCGAGCTGAGGGACAAACGTGGCTTCGTCAAGAATGACCACTTTCGAATCCTTAACCTAACTCGGCATTAATAATGCGTTATCGAAACACTGGAAAGCTTACCAAGGCGCGCGCCAGACTCAGCAAACTACGTTCCCCGACACTCAGATTGGCGCCGTCGATCTCGACGACCGTGTCCAAGTCGATACGTTGTCGTGGCTGTTCAAGTTGCTCATCTACACCGACCTCCAGAGCAGACATCGGGGTGGATGAACCGGACCCTACGAGATACGAGCGGCGGAGGGCATCCCAGAGTCGCGCATCTTCGAATCGGCCGAAAGGATCCAAGACAGAGCGGACAGTTCCGCTGAACAGAGTTGGCTATGAGTCATGTTAGCCCAGAGCTGTCGCTCATGGCATTTGCCTCACCTCTTGTGGAATGATGGATATGTGCGAGCGGAGATCTTTGAGGCCGATTTTGCTTATATCGACACTGTAGCTCGTCTGAGATTTCACATCTTCAGGACGATTCACGTACTCATCGACGAGGATCTGACCCTCGAACTCCACGATTCTCAGCAGAGTTAACGCCAATGAGGACTTTCCCGCCCCGGTTCTACGACGCGTCAGCTGAGGTCCACAGGGCAGAACACAAGAAAGACACCTTCCAACGACTCCGATCTTCTCTCCAGCATTGATATTCATTGAGATCCCATGTAAAACTTTAGGAAGCCCCGGTCGATAGCTCATCTCGACGTTCTTGAACTCGATCACTCCGCGTTGAGGCCATTGAGGCGGTGGTTTGTCGTCTTTGTCGCTTTCATAAGCTGCTTCCTGCGGAATCAGATCCTTGCGACTGTAATGCACCACTGCGAGGAGCGCATGAGCGGCATGACCATGAGATCTAGGACAAATTACCTCGTTCGACAGAGTTCATGTAGTTCTGCGAGCAGACATAGTAAGCTATTGTTCGGATACCGCCATAAACTTGCTCACCTCTAGTTCAGCCGATTGACGCGTTATCATAGCGCAGAGTTGCGTCAATTGAGCTGTTCAAAGTGGATGAGTCACTGGGAGCTCCAAGCAAGTATGAGCACGGACTCGTATAAGTCAAAACAAGCCCAATTTGAGCGGGACTTATCCCAGAAACTCCGACGATAGCGAATAAGGCACACTAGTACCGCGGGTGAGCATGACATTTCAATTCACGCTCTAGGCTTACAATGAAAACCATGACGGCTCCGCAGGCGTCGAGTCTGATCGCCAGCCACCTGAAGCGACAAAGGTTAGAAAAATTGTGCGGTGGAGAGGCTCGACGGAAGCACCGTTGGTTCGTTACTGTCAAAAACAGCGCTCGGTCTTGCAGATCGGTGTAGTACTTGTTCTGTTCCACGAAGCGAGCCATCTCGCCATAGCTACGGATCGTTGGGAGACCTTGCAAGCGATCAAATTAAAGACCGAGCTGAAATTGAATCTACGACGCCTACCGGTAAGGGACTCCGCCAAATGCGCGTAGAGCACAGAGCGAAGCATGGCGTCTGGACTGTGGGTCAGATCATCAGCGAACACAGAACGACAAGAATATCTACCCAGTCTCTAAAGGGAACCAGGCGTCAATCGATCATACAGAGAGGCTTATATGCACACCTTGAATTCCCTAGCGCTTGCACGATAAAAACTAGCGAAGTAACTGTAGCCGATGCCAATGGCAATAGCCGGGATGACTGAAGTTGACGATGATAAGAAGGTCCAACTGCTGGTGAAGATGACTCACTGAAGAAATGCTCGAGGACGGAGATAAGGAGGATGGCGCTCATGAGGTTGGAGAATACCAACACGCACATACGCAATGCAACTATGATCGAGTTCAACATTCAACGAGCAGAGAAATGCAGCGAAATTTACTCGACAATAGATTATCGACGGCTTGCTCGCATTATTAGCACTAGTTCAATGATACTCAAGAATGCTTACTATCGATATCCCTTCCAAATACACTGATGAGACGACCCATAGGCTAGAATACCGCGTTAAATAGTGAATATAGTGGGAACCGTAGCGCACAATAGTATCTATGACATGATGTTCAGCTGAAAGATATCATACAGATGCTAAAACATACCGAAGTAGGACATCGGCGCGAACAATATATTGCGCACAGAGTCGTTATGGAGGTTCCTCGCCGCATTCATGCACAGAAAGTCGATGGCCACACCCCTGGACCATAGACATGAGTCAACGCACAAGATTTCTGGGAAGGAACGAACATCAGGAAGGTGAGTATCGCCTGAGACACGCCTAGCAAGCTATACTGCAGCTGGTAGTACGAGAACGATCGATGGAATGTGCTGCAAGGTCGTCAGAAAGACGTAAAAGTCAGAAAGCGAACTCACTTGGCTTGCCACCAAATCAACGTGTAGGAGTTTAATATTTGACACGTTTGCATTCCCAGCACGGCGGTTACGATGAGCGGGAACGTGATATATCCGCGCCCCGCTTTAACGTAGGTCGCATATACTACCAGAATGAATGTTAGAGAGAAGATCGCCGCGAGAGCACGTACTTCTCCAAGAAACAGACCCCGTCGTGCGACGTTCTTTCGACATCAGCTTTCCTTCAATCTTCCCCGTTCCCGCTACTCGATCGGACTTGCTTTTCAGCTCCTCGACCGTAGCCGTCACGGTGACGAGGTTCTCTGTCGATTCTTCCGCGACATCGCCGCCAAATTCCTTGTCGAGACGCGCGAATTCACCTTTACGAGCGAGGAGTTGCTGGTATGTCCCATGCTCTGAAATCGAGCCAGCTTCGAGTGTGTAGATGTAGTCGCATTGAGAGAGGAAATGGAGTGCATGAGTGACGAGGATGACTGTCTTGCCCTGTTGCACGAGGCCGAGGATCGCGTTGTGGAAGAGGGCTTTCCCGACGTTTGCGTCAACTGGAATGCGGTTAAAATCCTCCTTGTCTCGGGAAGTCTGAAGGACTAACCGGCAGACAGCGGATCGTCGAAAATGATAATATCCGCTCCGTAATACAGCGCGCGCGCAATGTTGACCTATCGAGTATGAGAACGAATATAGCATTCGCGATGAACCTCACTCTTTGGCGCTGCCCTCCACTAAGATTGATCCCTACACGATTCAGAACTCGATTGAGGATCAACACAAGCTGTCGCACCTTTCTCTCCAATCTGGTAATTGAGGTTCAACATGACGTCACGTAGTTCAAAAGACAATGCACCTCAGTCAAGTCGCCGTCTGGTAGAAGTTGAAGATCTTGCAGTAGACACGCGGTCTCTATGATGCCCCAGTACTTGTCCGAATCGAATGGCTGTCCAAACAGCACGTTGTCGCGCTATTGACCCAGATCAGTGATACTCGCTCAAGCGACTCGGATGCAGCCACAACTCACCAAACTCGCGTTTTGAATCCACGCAGTCTGTGGACAGTACGCAACCCTACCGCCGAACGAAAAATCTCCGCCGATACGCCGCATTTCGCCAATCAAACCCTGAATGAGACTCGACTTGCCCGAACCAACGCGTCCAACGATGCCGGCGAGGATGCCCCGTGGGATCTGCATGGATACGTTCTGGACACGGAAGGGCTCTGGTTGGTCCTCGGTTTCGACTTCCTTCAATTTCTCCGCGGCGCGACCCTCAGCTGCCACTTTGCCGTCTTTCGTTTCGGCGGCTTCTTCCTTGAACGCGGACTCCCATTGGAACGACACGTCCTCGGCCAACAACGCATATTTCTGCTCGGGATCAATAAGGAATGGCACCTCGTCCATCGTCTCCGCTTGGAACGCCAGTGTGATTCGGTTGAGCGCGTTTCGGGCATCGGCGATATTCGAGAGAGCGCGTGGGAGGAACAGCATCGGTTGGCGAAGAAGCTGGAAGAGACTGAACGAGGAGAAGATAATGGCGATGTCGAATCCCGCCGTGACACGGGTGTATGCAGTGTTGTGGATAAGTAGATAAGCCCTTATCTTAATAAGCCCTTATCTGCAGATAAGGTAAGCCCTTAGCTGGGCTGGAGATTTTGATAAGACCCTTACTATCCCTTATCACCGCAAATACATTTATTATCTAATCAATGATCACATCATAAAATTTCCTCGACCGCCTGCTCGCTCGCCATGCCCAAGCTCGGAGACATCTGGGGTCCCTTTCACCGCAGTCAAGACAAGCCCAATGGTGCCCACAACCGCGCGACCCATCTGCGTTGCATCTTGACGCACAAGCCCGAGTCGGCGCCGATAGATGTCGACACTGACTTGACGAAGAATATCGCGCTCATTGAGAACGAGCCGTGGTTTCCGGGTGGTGCATTGACAATATCGTTGTTGGTGGCCACACTGACAGGTTTCCAGCTCTGCGACAGTCTGCTGCTATCAAGAAGGAATACTGCAATGGCGAGAAGACCACGATGGCAGCCCATCTGCGCCGGTGCCCCAACTCGACAGCTGCTGAGAAGGCTCTTGCTGCGGAGGTTGCACCAACGAAGGAGGAGAAGCTTGCTGCCGAGAAGAAGGTGAAAGAAGCTGCCGCGAGGGAGAAGCGCAAACGGCAGGGTCAAGACGATAGTGACCAGGAGGCGGATGATGAGGGAGCGGGACAGCAGGTGCCGACGGGGAAAAAGAGACGCAAGATTGGAGCGGCGGTGGAGAAGGCGATGTCGCAATCCAAGCTGCAAGGGTACCGGGGCGTCGACATGCCGTTCAGCAAAGACCAGGCAGAAGCTATTGCAGACCAATTTCTCCGTGCAACACAATCCGCAAACCTTCCGGAGAGATGGGTGGACGACGTAGAGGTCATAAAGCTGCTCTTGATGATGCGCTCTTGTGCTCTGGACGTCATCCCGTCGCGTGGCGTGTTGGGAGGGACGCTGCTCGAGCGCGCTAGTAACCGAGTCGACGGGGAGATCCATCGAAAGGTGCACGGGGAGGATGTTATGCTCAAGTGTGTATTCCATCGTTTCTGTCTTGCGTTTCTGACGGCTTGAAGCACGGATGGGTGGCGAAGCAATGCACGGGACAATGTTGCGGGTATCCAATTGAACTGGAAATTCCAGGTGAGTTACGGGTTCTGGTCGCCGCTATGTGCTCACGGCTTGATCTCAGACTCTCCTCGTCGACATTTTGCGGACCAACAGGTGGAAGAAAGACGGAGAGTCGCTGTCGATTCGATTCGCCGGCATGATTGACAGCACGGAGGAAAAACTCGGGTGCATTGTCCGCGGCTTTCTCACCGACAACGATGGCGGCAGCAAGCGCGGACGCAATCTCCTCCAGGATATGCGACAGTGGCTCATGACGTTCCCTTGCGTCGCCCACCAAGGTCAACTCATCTTGGGTGATTACTTCAAGGAGTGTCCCGAGGCAGCGGAGCTTGCAGAGGAGCTCATCGAGTTTGTGAATTGGCTGAATAATCACGACAAGGTGCGAGAGATTTTCCGAGCTGTTGAATTGACTCAATAACTGCAACAAGATACGAGAGATCTTCGACGACCAACAACGGGCAAATAACGGTCTCGCCCAGGCCTATATCTTGGCAAATCTCACCCGCTGGACAACCCACCTCGTCGCATTCCTCCGCTTCCGCTCACTCAAAACCCCCATTCGCACTGCCATCCTCAACGACCGCGACAAGATCATTGCAGCCCAGGTCGGCGTCGAGGCGAATCGGCGCAAGGCCGAGGCCCTTCGAGCGGACGCTATCTCTCACTGCGAGTCGGTGGAATCGAATACGTGGTGGGACCGTCTTGACGTCGCCATCGCCGACATAGAACACATCTGCTATCTGACCAACATCGCACAGAGTGACCACGTCCGTCCCGATCAGTTTCTCCTCGCCCTCGGCGGGCTATTCCTCCATTTCCGCAACCACAAGAACAAGGATCTCGGGAAGCGCATGTGCAAGCGTATCGAAAAGCGCTGGAAGGAGCTCGATCAAGTCGTTTTCATCCTTGCTCTCGTATTTAACCCGTTCCAGGGTGTCTCGCGTTTCGGAGACAAGGCAAATGTGGACGCATTTATCCTCTGCGCGGCGCTCGTAAAGGTTTGTGATCTCCACCGAGCATCTCCCAGCTATTCACTCATCATAATCCAAAGCTGTTTGAGCGCGTCCATTCTCGTCCGCCCGCCACACCTCGTTCTGTCGAAGAAGAGGCTGCATACAAAAGTGCCTTCAAGACTCGTACGCAAAACCTACATACAAGCGGTATACTCTACCTCAGCAAGACCGGCTCGTTTGCAAGCTGGAACGAAGAAGACTCATTGGCGAAGGGAACCCATGTAAAGCTGCATGTGTGTTGCGCTCGTGTCTTTGCTGTTTGAGGTTATCTGACCGAGTCCTGTTTGTAGGGAGAGGACCCGATCCCGTTCTGGGATGTGTTCAAGGCCAATACGCAGGTCTGCGAGCTTGCGACATTCGTTCAGATGCTGCTTTACCTCGTCGTTAATCAAGCCGGCTTAGAGCGCACCTTCTCCGACTTCTCTAACAAGAAATGCAAGAAGCGTGCCCGTCTCAGCCTCAAGAAAATGGCGCAGCAGAGCAAGGTACCGTCCTGGTTGCCTTCTGTTGCTGCAACGCTGATTCCCCGTAGGTCACTCGAGCGATTCGTGAAGAGCAGCGTGCCGAGGGCCTGTACCAAACGCGGGATGGCCGTAAGAACCACGACGAGAGAGACATCTGGTCTCTCCTCCCCGTACCTCGGTACGCCGAGGCGGCAGCGCTGAGCGACACGGACGGCGAAGAGGGAACGGTCGAGTCCGTCCTCATCCGCTCGAAAGCTGCATGGCGCAAGCAGCTTAGCAAATGGCAGGAGGGGATGCAGGAGATCGAGGATCTATCGGACGACGAGCTTCCGCCCACCGCTGCGCCGCCTAAAGCGACCCGTGCGCCGCGCTCGTGGCTTCCCATTACACTCGAAGCGCTATTCGGCGGACAAGTCGCAAATCCGATCAAGCTCAAACGGCGTCGGCAGGCGACTACCGAGGAGAGTCGACTCATGGAGTTGTTGGCAGCTGAGCATAGCGACGAGGAGCCGGATGCGGGCGCGATGGAAGGGTCCGGGGATGACTATGAAGAATAGAAAATCGAGCTCTTTTACGGTGTAGCTGAGCGACCTAATCGGGAAATAACCCTTATCTGACACCCTTATGTGTGCACCCTTACTAACCCTTACATTGCAGATAAGCCCTTACTGAAAATTGGTACCCTTACTAAGACCCTTATCCACAATGCTGATCTCACGACCCGCTTCGACATAGCTTGTTGATCATCATGCGACCCCCATCATGATTTCACGCGCTGTCAAACTCTTCCTATTTCCTGTCGACGTCTCACTCAGGCTGCACCCCGACGTTGCGTAGCTTGATCTTTGGCTATGGTAGCAACTTCTAAGCTTAAAACTGAGTTGCCGTCGAGAGCGCCGACGTTTGCCGTGGGTTCCGTGCTGTTATAGCACTTGTCTATCTGTCTCTGCGGCCTTAATCTCTTGATCCTTTGGTTTTACTACAGTGTGGTCAGAAACGCGAACTTTCAGATGAGATGTAAGATGGGAAGTAGATATCGGCGCGGTAAGCATCGGGCAGTCGAAGCTAATATTGCTGGACCCAGCACAACCAGACCCAAAACAACTTGATACCAGCGTTGCGATCGCAGTCAGGCAATTGTCCGCGCCAGTAACGGGCTGTAACTTACCGGGGTACAGCATCATCATCTTCGAATTCTTTGCGTACTTTGAACCCGGAGATAATGATTTCGTCCCGTAGGCTGACTACCTAGGGTGATTTGCGTCCGAGGGGACATCCAGAACAAATGCTGATCGCTGTTCTTGGCCCGAGACATTCGCAGCTTTCGGAAGTGGCCTGGAAGTTTATAATTACTCACGTGCAACTGTTCAATTTGTTGCACTGCCGAATAGACGACAAGCAAAATAAAAAACAAAGCTAAGATGAACAAGAGACTACGACGGAGACTGCGGCGATAAAACAAAAATCGGGGAAACGATGTACGAGTGGCCAAATGCCGTGCTGAGCCGCCGGTGTACTGCGAAGGCGGGCAAGGCTAGCTCAGGCATTGTTGCAATCTGCGGACGCAGCCCTGAAACGGGCACGAGCGGAGATGAGCCGTTTGGCCCGGAGGCTGGTAGTCGGATCGAATAAAACGTAAAGACGAGCAGAGAGATCAAGTTAAGGGCCAGCAGCGACCGATGATTCGTTTGCGCACTAGTATGACGCACCTCGTACAGAATATACGGCTCCCCGTTATCGTTATCTTCCTGCTTCAAGTTTGGAAGTATCTTCAGATGGTCCCACGCAGGATTAGCGCGCCGGACGCAATGCGCATTTGGTCCCGGTCGTGAGAACGAGAGCGAGCAGCCGGACTGGAGAGCACACGATCAATATGTTTGCGTTCTGTTTAGGTTTCAAATTCGCAAGATGCGTCTGGGAGCCCAGCATGCCCATGCGCCACAGCTGGTCAGAATTAGCGTTCAAGTTGTTTCTCTCCTTCCTCCTTTGTTTTCTTTACAGATCGGCGTTAGAGCGGTGTTAAGTTACAGGCGGGGTCGCAAGTTCATCATAAATGTTCAAGTTTGTCCTCGGTCCCGGAAAATTGCATCCACTAATGGCCAGAAATCATTGGAGGACGGCCTGTGTTCGAGAGATCGGCCTATTGCAGACATCCCGCACCCGGTCGTGCGTGTGTGGAATCGGCTAATCTGTTTTGTGGTGTTGGATAATTGAATGACGTCTTCTAGCTTTGCTTATCAGCCCTAAAGTTTCAATGCGAATGGTTCCAAAATAACCCGAGCGTTGCATGATAGAAGCAGGTGGTCTGTAGGGCGGCAGGGCTGACAGTTGGTCGGAAGAATTAAAAATAAAAGGAACCGAAATGGAACAGTACTCACTAGAGGAGAAGCAGCTAAGTGCGATATCGAGGGCGTCGTCTGAGTGCCGGTACCGGGACGTGGGCGTGGGAGGTGCCTTGAAATAACTACGTAGACGCCGGAGAATGCGGAAGAGATAGGACATGGATCCGTGTCGTCTTCCCGCTCAGCGGTTTCCGCTGGTATGGGATGTGATAAACGCCGAACTGCCGCCCGAGAAAAGGTTACCTCCGTTGTGGACACATTCTGCCGAGCGCGGCAAGCCCTCGGGGATCAGGGCCAAAGTTTGGGAGCGGTACCTCCGTGGGACACTGCGCCTCGAAAAGATCGAAACACGGGATCAAGTTCAACCTAACTGTAACATGCGGGGATCCGTAGGGCCGCGTCGCCGTTGAACGCCTAATAGTTGAGACACCATTTCGGTCTTTTTTGACGTCCGCGTCGAATGAAGTTGTCTGAGGAACGGACTAACCCTCTTGCGTGCAGTCAACCTCTATTGACTCTTCCGGGATATCCGGCCAGACTCGACCTTGGCTGGATTTGGCAGCGCAGGTCCCCGGGGTTTCCCCAGATTCTTGCTCTATGAGGAACGCCATCGTTATAAGAAGGCGGAAATGCATCTAGACGAGTTCAGTGAGTTATTTCGCCGCTCTCGTTCGTCCCCACTGCGCACTGCACTCGATTAAAGACTGACTTGCCTCGTAGTTCTGCAATGCTGTCCTTCACCACCTTCGCTGCCGCCGCCGTCTGCATCCTCGGTGTCTCCGTTCGCGCAGCACCCGCAGCACCCGCAGTCCCTAACCCTCCACGGGTTCCACTCGTCTCCAACGCCACGGAGATCGCCTCTGGCCTACGCACACAACCGAGCCAGAACGACCGTCTCAAGAAGCTCCTGCTGGATAGCAACGGCAACCTTCTCACCGGGAACGCCCTTCGCCAACTCACCGTCTTCGACTTCAACAACCAGGCACCGGCAACCGGTGCGAAAGGCGGGTCGATCCTCCTCGCTACCGTTGACAACTTTCCCATTCTCGAGGAGCTGGGAATCAGCGGTGCAATATCAATCGTCGAGCCTTGCGGGCTAAACATTCCCCACGTCCACCCACGCGCGAGCGAGTTCTTCACCGTCATAGAAGGTATCCTCGACACAGGTTTCGTCCAGGAGAACGGGTTCAGCACCGAGATCGAGACACAGCTCGGCAAGTACCAGGGAACGGTTTTCCCCATGGGGTCCATGCACTACCAGCAGAACCCGACCTGCTCTCCTGCCGTGTTCGTCGCCGCGTTGAACAGCGAAGATCCAGGGAGGAGCGACATAGCGACGTCGTTCTGGATGCTCCCTTCCACCGTGGTCGATGCTGCACTGGGTTTCCCGCACACCATCGGAGGCTCAAATATTGGCACCTGGCGCGCGGACCTCCCTGTCAATCTCGCCGCTGGCGTCGACAGCTGTTTGAAAGCCTGCGGGCTGTCGGAGCAAATCTGAAAGCTCTTTTCAAGCTGGTGGACACTCACGCACTGCTTTGGCTGCACTATTCTTGGTATCGGATGTATCGTGTAGCCATTGCCGGTGGTCTTGGGAGTGTTCTCTACACAAATGAAATGTAATTCTATTCAGGCCCATGGGTACTTCACGTGAAGGGTACTTGAGTGAGAACGTAAAGTATACGGTTATCCATGGCAGGCCCCGAGAGGACTGTCGATCCATACTTCGACTCAGGGTGCCCTGGGTGCCCCGGTGGGCATAAAGCAGAGTGTGAACTTTCTGAACATGATGGTTGAGACGAAGCGCTGAAGATGTCCCATCATAGTCACATCACTCGTCCTTGCTCAGCGACGCCTGCCTCTTCTGCCAATCAAGCACTCCGACCCGCATATTCAAACTCGAGCAAGAGCTCAAACAAATTCACCTCAGAGCGCTGTGAATACGATGAAGATGGTTCATCCACCTGGATCAGAAGACGCTGAGAATGTCCCGTCCGCAGCATTGCCTCCTTGTTGCCAGTGACCGCAGTAAACTTGATATTTCCTTTTTCCTCGAAAATGGCTGGGCTGGTAAAACTTGCGCCACAGAGGATTTGAGCAAGAACTCGGGGTTCGTTGCAAGATTTTGTTGCCTATATCTACGGACGCGTACGAACCCCATTCAACGAGGTTAGGCCGAGCTACTCGAGTATCGGGCGTGTTTTCGAAGTTTGTGTTCATCCTTCCAGGGCTGGTGCAGGGGCTAACAAATTAATTCCGCCGCTAAGCCTGGTGAATGCAAGGAAGGATTGATTTGGCAGTCGCGATATCGATTCGTCCTTTGCACCATTTAGAAACTTCATCTCGGCTGAGTCAACTCAGTCGAGCCACATTGAGCCCAAACATCCAGCCTGAGCACCCGCTTTATTATGTCGATTGTCTACTGTATTTTACCCTTCCATTCACTCACTAGATTGCCAACGGGACTCGGCCATTTCTATTTCCGAGTCCGTCACGAGAGATGCATTCTACTGAACGGTTCAGCAAGGGCCAAGAAAAAGCAAGGAATAGCACGCACCCCGATAACACGCTTGGAATTGAGTGACTCCGACTCGACAGTACGATGAACATCTGGGGTCCGACTCAGCGAAACTGCCAAGTCGGACTGAGGAAGGAACGCACGAATGCCGCCAAGGTCGCCCTTTGTTGAAGCATAGTGAGCGAAAGCAACTGTGGTGGGCGGGGCAGCTGACGCTGACGCTGCGCGAGAGGACAGTGCGGAGCGTGTTGATCGACGAATGTTGAGGTTGGAGAGCTAGATAAACGTAAGAATTTGAGAGGGAAGGAGCGTTATACCGCACCATACTGAGCATGTATGTTCGGCTCAAGCACCACGCGATGCCGACGGGGACTATGCGATGAATTAGAACGAGAGCAAGCGGCGGTTGACATACTTACTGTTACTTTCCTTGTCTAGGAGATACCTGGTATAGAGTAATTTAACTCACCATTCGCGAAAGTGAGACCGTTTAAACGCACCCAAGGAGCGCGGCCAGTGCAAGCATCGCTGTCCAGACGCCGGTTTGTACTGTAACAGCCACCAGCCGGTCGATAACGCTGCGATACGATCAAGCCTTGGAGAGAGGAAGACCGTTGTGGCCGTACCTGCGCGTCTCCCTCCGGGTCGGCCTCACCCTTAAGAGCTCCCACAGGAGGGCCGCAGCAATGCAAAGATCAGCAGCGGCCTCGGTGACGAGCCAGAGACTGCATAAAATGAACGAGCGGAAGTAAGGACCAGTAAAGACGCACATGGCCGGGATCTCGAGCTTTCCACGGTCCTTGAAAGCTGGGAATAACGCAACCAGGAGGCCGCAAGTGAACGATCCACCGAGCTATAGCGAGGTCAGGCTGACGCAGTAGAAGCATACAACAAGACACACCCCGGCAAGAGCTAACAGAATTAGCCCAAGGGTAACAAAGTGCTTGTGGGTGCTAATGCGCTATTACTCGATGAGTAGATGGCGAAATCAAGACGCACAATCTCCAGTATCGCATAATCAAGTATGATTGCACCAGAACAGCGACGGCGGCAGTGGTGAAAACATACATCGGTATCGTCTGCGGGCATGTTTAGCTAGTTCAGTGGAATTTGGCATGAAACCTACCCAATTTTGGTTTATGAAGTACGCCGTGTCGCCTTGTGAAGGGTTAAACCTCGCAGAGCTGCAAAGAAACATTTGCCTTACCAACATGCGTTATTGTATACTATTTTAACGGTGAGGACTAGTGGGACATGCCTGCTCATGAGGACTCACCAGATATACGGAGGCGTAGTCGTTCAAAAGTCCGATAGAGTCTATGGTGAAACCGGCAGCCACCAACGTCTGCACGCCGGTCAGATTACGCACAAGTCGCAGAAAAGCGAGCAATTCACCTTCAGCTTCCAGTTATCATCCTTGAAGTTGCGAAAGTAGTAAATCGCCTGCGTGAACTCGGCGGAGTACAGAAGCTATCGAAAGTTAATTTGTTCAAGTTCTTCACGCGGAGATGACTCACGGAGCTGGCCCATGTACCAATAAGAATGGCACTGAGCACAAATCAGCGTCTGGACGACGAGGGCAGAGTTGACCCACCCAGTGATCGCGTCCATGTTTTTTGGTCCTGGTGGTTTGTGGTAGAGAAGAAGCAGACTAACATAACATAACATAACACACCCACACGACCACCCACTGTCACTGGCAGTACGACGGGGATCAAGACATACGCACGGAGCACCGTGTGGCTGCATACGCTGAAAGATATCATAATCTTCAATGCCCAATTTAGGTTGCCTGTCGCTAGAGCCCCGCAAGTGCATTTTGCCTAGTCTTGGAATGCTCGGGAATCTTGGCACGCGGCGTTTCGTTATTCTTGCCAGTAATAATCGCGACGGGCATCAAGACATAACGGCCTGAATTGAATGCGCGTCTGCTCGGCCGCGGTCATGGAGTACGTGGCTGCTCAAGGTTGCGGGTGCCGGGCTCCCGAGCGGGGTATCGTGAGTTCTCTCTCGCACAAAGTGTTTTCCTGCCGACGTCCAAAGAGCTCGGCTTGAGGCGGTTGCAATCTGCGCGAACTGCGTAAGGCAAGTCGAAGTGAAGCAATAACGCAAACACCTTACGAGAGGCTCCACATCTCCGCAGAAAGACGGTGACGAACAATATAGCCTGCCTCGGCGACGGTGTTTGCGTCGGCGTGAGGGTACCGTGCAGGCGAACAGAATGTGGAAGTTCAGGCTGGATAATTTGGAGCGCAGAATACTAGTTCACGCGGTGAGGTACTTAGTTCTGGAAGGAGGGGCTGGGATCGTTCGGTGGGCTCCGAGTACTTAGCGGAAGTTGCGGAAGGAAGTACTTTTATCAGCGTGATCGCCGCTGACCCGTTTGCAGCCCGCATATGTAACGCGACGTCCGCCGGGGTGGCTCCCAGGCGCTTACAGTACTGAGTAAAGAAGATGCTAGGATTACGGGACGGGTACATGCAAGACAACGACGTAGGACCAATGTGTAGATGATACAAGCATTATAAAAATAAGCCAAGAAAGATATGCAAGAACGTCCGCAACTGACGTACATAAACCCAAGGACCACCGCTAGCCGCGCACATTGACGCTCGCCACAGACAAACTACGCTCGCCGCGTAGATTTTGTCCGCTGGCCCGCTTTCGCAGCTTGTTGTGCCCCATGCCAAAGCTGAACACTGAGCTCGCGTCAGAAAAGGTCGGGCTATGCTCGGCCGCCGCGGCGTCGTCTACTCGGGAGTGGGAGGATGAGTGCGTCGCTTTGCGGACGAGACCTGCAAAGAACTGAAGCCCCTTCTCCTTCTCTTTACGATGTGCCGGTGTCAATGCCCCGAGGAGCGGTGCAGACTGGGGCGTCGTCGGTGTCGGCACCGGTGGGAGCGATTTGGATGCGTACGACTCGCGCTCGGAGGCTGAGACGGGCTTGAGCGACTGTAACCTCCGGTGGCGACCAGGTATAGATGCCCAGAAACCCGAGCGGCTCTGCGACGACGCAGAGGAAGGTTGGATGGTGTGCGCACGATCACGCGTAGGAGTACGAGGGCCAGGCGCAGTCGCAGCAGAACGAGGAGAGGTCTGCTCGAGGTAGCCAGCCGAGGCGTAGCCATATTGGTACGGCGAGCTGGGGGAAATGGTGGAAGCAGACATGGGTTCCATCATTGACGACGAAGAACGCGAGTGCGAAGGCGAGGGCACCTCCCATCCGTCGCCATGCCAAGCAGAAGGAGACGCCCACGTCGAAGGGTCCGCGAGCCAGCCGTAAGTCACGTCTGGTCTGAAGTCGGTTGCAAGTGGGGGAGGGGCGGGGTACTGGGAATGCTTTGCCGCGCGCGGCTGACGGTCTCCAAGGCTGGTCAGATGATAATGCAGAGTCGTGATGGAAAGTCGGGTAGTCCTCGAAAGCGTCATCCTCTTCGTCTTCGTCTTCCTCGAATATATCGCCCAGCTCGGTGAGCGGTGTATCCGGATCTGGGGGATCTTCGATAGGGCTGAAGGTTTCGCTCGTCGGAGTCGATGTCCAGAGCAAAGACGTCGGCGTCTCCGTCGTGCTACGGCTCGACATGTGCAGAGACTCGGTCTGCGCTGGGGGTAGTTGAGGCGGCTTAGGACTGGGATATAGTAGGACAGCGCGAATGCGTGTCTCCCAGGACCATTCGCTCCGAGGCGTCTGTTGAGGAATAGGCGATGCTCCAGTTGTCAGCTGCATCGGTGACGCTGAGACCATTCGTCTGCGTTCTGCTGCCGAAGCTGCTGCCGCCCGTGACTGTGGTGGACGACGAACCCGGCGTGTAAACACCGGAACGACTTTGGCGCTACCCAAGAAGCGTACGAGGTTGGCCTCGCTTCGGTCATCCTCCTTCAATGCGGTATCCACCACCCCTTGCTTCAGCTGGGTGCTCAAGTCGCCCTGAAGCAACTCGAGAGCAGCAACCCGGTGCTCAACCATCCACCGCACCTCATCTCGTGTCCCATTCCGAGTGGCTTCACGAAGCAGCTGTTGAGACTCGAAGATATGCAGAGCGAGCGAGCGGATGGCAAACTTGATTGCCGCAACATGCAGCTGGGCTGGCGAGAGCGCGACTGGGTCGGGGAGACGAGCGAGTCGGGTTTCGGCAGCAGTGTACCGGCGTAGTCGGTATTTTTGCTTTTCGAGCGGGGTTTTTGGAGGGAGATTATGGGTAGATAACGTGGACTTGCGACGTTGCTGGACGTTGGGAGAACGAGGCGAGAGCGGGAAGCCGAAAGTGTTGCTTGTAGAGGGAGTCCTGTTGCTGGTTCAAGGTGAGCATTAGCGCCACCGGAAACGACAGAAGCGAGTAGCACACACTCTGCGTACCAGCCTGACGGACCGTTTGGCGTCAAATGCAAAGCATCGTCACCATCTCGGACAGAGCGGGGAAAGAGGGAACCGGGAGTGTTGATGCGATAGTCCTGGAGTGGGGGCCAGTCGAGAGCGTCGACAACGGTAATGGTCAATGGCGTCTTGGACATGGACGTCGACGGAGAGACCAGCTCATCGAGGGAGAAGAAGCAAAGTCAATTTGCAGCGACGTGGACGACCATCAAAAGGTTGACAAATCTGAGTTGTGACTTCTATTCGGCAACCAAATCGGAACAACAACAACCTGCTTGACCCGCGCACGTCGACCGGTAGCGTTTCAGCTTGTATGCGAGGTTGTAACTCCCGTTCTCGCTAACTGAATTGAAAGTAGGGATATCGAATCGACTTGGCTCCAAATCCGCGAAAAAAAACCACTGGCAATAACTAGACCAACTTGAACTGCCTATCGCCCGCCAGAAGCCTCTGTCATGTCAAACTACCACAGCTCCAGGGTTTGAAACTCCCTCAGCAGCAGCACGTTCAACGTCAGCTGATCATCTTGCCTCTGACTAGTATCATCAAGTTGGACTCAGGCTGACATTCCCTTCATGCTCTCTCGCATCTGCGCAATCTCACTCATCTGCCTAAGCTCCCGACTCCAAGGTACTAGGTCGCCGTGCTAGAAGCTTTCAAATGACTTGACGACCGAATTGCCAGCGGATCTGCCCAACAAAAGGCGCGAACTGGCTGTATCAAAGGCACCGCTGCTGTCTCACTGGAACGTACTTCTCTCTCTATGCTTTCCCAGCAACGGCTGTGTTATACCATACCTGACTCCCATCTCACCATCGCAAGTAGTTGCGGCTTGAAAAGGGCTGTATGTTCTACACAGCGGACTCGTTCGGCCGAGGCGGCGCCGGAAGTGGACGCCCCACTTGGCAAAACGGAGAATCGAACATTACAGGAACATATGTCAAGTTGGTTGTCCTCGTCACCTGCGGTAAGTGCTACAAACGAGTCGCGCTGTCAAATATTGAACCTGCCGTTGCGAAACACTGGGCCAGTTGATAGTGAAATCAATGATCTTTGAGTCTGCGCGACTCCAGTCAGAAACCTGGCATACGAGGTCAAGATTACGGAGCTACAAAGAAGAGAAACACAACGTCGGGTTCTTTCGCATTCTGATCATTATCAACTCTGCGTCGGGCCCGCTTGAGCAGAACCATGTTGTGACTCACAACACTCGATCGCCTCTTGTCTGCTGCATCCATGCCCCAACCCCCGCTGCTCGGTGATGGTTCTGGCGCCTACCGTGTTCACGTCGTAGGCAACGCCGGTGAGTGTCGCCGCCGTTTTGTCTCTCGCGCGCGCTGTTAAAAAGAAATCCTTGAACGCAAGGAGCAGGAAAGGTCCTCACCGGCATACCCGAACGTTTGGTTAAAAGTTAATCTCATTCCAGAGCACGGTTGGCAGAGAGCTCGCCGAGATCCTCGACGTTCCGTATATTGCTCTCGACGAGCTTTTCTGGAAGCCCCACTGGGCCAAGGAACCAGACGAACAGTTTCGGGCCAACGTCGAAAAAGCTCTGGCAGCGGCTTCAAATGGGTGGGTCGTAGATGGCAATTACGGCCGTCGTATTGGAGATATCGTTGAGCTACAGTCAACCGACGAGATCTGTGGGTATTATTCCCGTTTTGTTCCAAATAAAACGGATCAATATCCTCGCTGTAGGGCTCGACCCTCCTCTCTTGCTATATCTCCCTCGCATAATCGTCCGCACTTTCGCCCGCTTGTTCAGGCTTGCAAAACCGTGCAGCCCAGGCTGCGAAGAAACCTTCGACGTCTTCTTCTCGCGCGAAAACATGATATGGTGGTGCATCACCCGCCATGGGCTGGTTCGCCGGCGCGAAGCGCGCCGCTTCGAGAAGATTGGGCTCGGGGTCGGGACCAAGGCGGATGGCCAGAAGATGCGGCGGATCGGCGGCTGGGGCGCAGACTTGAGAGACTGGTTGAAGAATGTGCGACACATGCTTCAGCGCGAGTAGTTCTTGCATTGGATTATTTGAATACATGAATATACATGGAGTCCTGAAATTACTCCTGGAACTCCAACAGACGAAGGCGTCCACTCCTCGTGAAGGGTGCGAGTTTTTTAAGTGTAATGGATGGTATCAGACCGGGAGGGGTATACAAAAGTTCCACCCATTCAAGCCGTGCTACGGAAGCACCACTGGTGAACGATGGGTGGTCTCGAGACACGAGAAATTCCGGGATCACCGTGGGCCGACATAGGCCTTGTACCAGTGTGTGACTCGGGAAAACTCCCTTGACGTGGAGAGTCCGAAGGGATGGCAAGAGTGGTGTGTCCTGGTGAATCAAGGCGAGGATAACGTCCGGGCTGACCAGTTCCGTTAGGCGGAGGTGTTCGATCGTCCCATGGTGCCTAAGGAATGGGATAAGGATGCCAGTGCTTGCATCATGAATCGAAGATATCTCCAGCGTCGTAAGGGTGCAGCCAGAGTGAAGGGGAAACCCGCGTCGAAGATCTTGCGCTCTGCAGCCATCCATGCTGAATGATAGGTGCTGCAGAGACGGCATGACGTGAGATGAGAAATATTGGAAACCCTCACGGTCCTCGTCCTTTGCATCGTAGGCAGTCCGAAACTTCAAAGTCTTCAAGTTGGGAAGAGTGACGATGCCACCTGCACCAGGCGTCAAGGGTTCCTCCCCGTCGAACTCGGATACTTCAAACTCCTCGAGACCGGGACATCGGGAGAGCATTGCAGTGATGCTTTCTCTGTCCGTCATTGCTGAAATGCGCAACGATGCCAGTTGCTTCCACGGGAACCGGGTGTCGAAGATATGCATCAAGCGCATGTCGTCCAGAAAAAGCCAAGTGTCGGCAATTTCCAAACTTCGCAAGGACGGCGAGTTGGAGAAGACTCTGAGCATGAGTCCAATATGCCCGTCGGAGAATGCCAAATGACCTATGTCGATGTGCAACGATTGCAGTTGGGGGAAGGTTAACCGGGCCGCGCCAATCCATTCAGTGGACGTGGCGTAAATGTGCAGGCTTTGAATTCGCGCGCGACAACCCCGAGCACGCAGAACCAAGGGCAGGGTAGACTGGGTGGCATCATACGGCGGGGTGGATAGCGAGGAACGTCGGCGAATGCGAACAACGAGGGAGCGCTTGTTGCTCCTTTTCACCAGCTTGGGGAGGGCGGTGACGAATTTGGGTCCGACTGGGGTGAAGAACGTGAGATGGATCCATAAACGCGGCGTGTCGAGTGCGATATGTCTCCACAGCGAGCAGATGTGCGTGAGCACAACTGGCGCGTATCGGGGATCGTTCGTGGCATAGATGGGCAATTCTCGGTCTGCTCCGACGCAAAGGGAGAATATCTCGGTCCACAACTCGGTTGGAAGAGACCTTGGAGTGGCAAGGGAGAAGTTCGCTGGCATGGTGTCGGTGGCAGGATTTACTAGGGTTCAGTGAGCATGTACAGAGAGTGCAGCCATGTAGTTCACCGAGATCTGAGGCCCGAGATGCTCGTTTAAGTTATGCAAGGTGGCGGTTGAAAGGAAGCAACGATTGATGTAACATTTGATGAGTCAACGCCGACAAACAACTTTAACTACAAAATGCATATCTAGCAAGTACATGATAAATTTGCTTCTGAATTGCCACCTCCTTCACACCTCCCCGTTTCGAGTCGCCTCTACAAGCTCTTTCATCTCTTTACTGCGGGACACGACACGATATGCGAACGGCAACGGCAAACTGGGCCAAGTTAGTCCAGGTTAAATATCCAGATACGCACCTGATCAGCCCTGTTCTGTACTGCACACGCGGCTCGATTTCCCTCCCGTGCTCATCCAGCGCTTTACTTATCTGGTAGGTATACAGCGTCGAAGCGATAACGAGCCATAACGTGTCCATCGCAAGGAACCGGCCGGGGCACATCCTCCGACCGAAACCGAACTCAAAGTCGGGGATCGGGTTGATATTTTGACGCCGGTTGGATTCCGCGTCAAGGAATCGGTCTGGGTCGAATTTTGTTGGTTCTGGGTAACGCTACAGTAGGAGACCGTCAGGCATGGCTGCGTTGGATGACGATTCGTTCACCTCTGGGTCGTGGAGCATAGCTCTGAGATAAAGATTAATCTCACCCATACCCTCGCAATTGCAGAATCACACACCGTAAATTTGCGAGACAGGTCGTACCCTTCGGGATCCGATATCCACGATACTTGTCCTCCTCGGTGAGGTAATGTCCCAGAGCGATATTCACCGGCGGATTCCACCGAAGACATTCCCAGGCGATGCATTCGATGTATGGCAATTGGGCACGGTCAGAAAAGGACGGGAGGCGGTCTTTGTCGGCGAGCACGCGATCGAGTTCCGTCTGAGCTTTTGTTTGGACTTCAGGATGTAGAGTCATTGCGAGCATGAAGCTAAGGAGCGCCGAAAGAGTCTGATTCTTGCGGTGAGAATCGATATCGGAGTGGAAAAGCAACAGGGATACGTACGGTGTCGGACCCAGCAGCATAGGTTGTGGCAGCAACGTCTTTGATAATTGTCTCCCGCTCAATAGCGCAGCTTTTCTTGGGAGCGTCTCGGAAGATGGACTCGAGCTCGGTCGTCATCAGAGACGGTTCCGCGCAGCCTTGTTCCTGGAGCTCACATGGGCTCACTAGGATATTTCGAAAGTATTCGACGCACCAGCTTTTGCTTGACCGAGTCAAATGCGTAATTAAGCAGCCGGTTAGAGAGGCATTTATATTTAAGCCCTCTGCGTTTGAATTCTGCACCCGGAAGCCATGAAGGGAGATATTTGACTGGATGGAGTTCGTCAACACGGCCAGTAATAGATGAGGTCGACAAAGCGACGAACGTATGGGGAGATAGTCGACCAAGAAGGTACCGAAATTGCCGCTGGTGGTTATCGCCGCAAGCGCTTGGTCAGCGAGAGCAACATACTCGTCGCCCGCCTCTGCGATGTGTATGCCGTAGCATATTTCCAGTACAATAGCCGCAGTCGTCCTGACTCCCGTTAGGATGAAGTGAGGGAGACTGACCACACGTACCGCCGCAGGAGCAGCTCGAGGGAATCGGGCATTTTGGCCAGATTCCGAAGGAGCGTGTGGACGTGCTTTTGTTGGAGGGAGTGATATTTAGTGACGATGCTGCGGTGGAAATGCTGGTGGAACATCGTGCGATGTTGCTTGTACCATGTATCATATTTCATGCCAGTGAATAAGAAGTCGAAGCCCATCCTGCAGAACGTTATTGTAAAAGTATAGGTGAAGATAAAAGGTTGGCGAACACGTCTTTCAACATTACGCGCACTGGGCGAGAAGAGTAGATGGCTCCGCGTGTTTCAAGGAGATCTTGTGCGGCTTCAACCGAGTTGAGGACTAGGATGGGGTTGCGAAGGACATCAAGGAATATGAGCTCTCCTGTCGGGGCAGTCAGAAATCTGAAAAAACATTTGATCGCAACGGTGCAACGGGGCCAATGTCGGGCAATAGCGGGCAATATTTCGAGGGGGTCGCAATGTAGCTGGCCGTTGCCCGGAGATTTGTCCTGATGTGTCCAGCGCTGGAGAAGAATGCGTACCATAGGTCTTCTGCCATTCGATGTATGTGAACCATTGGAAGGTTCGCGGCATCGAAACACCTTTCCAGAGACCAAACATTGAAACCCTGGGGCCTGGAGGAGTTGGTCGGCGCAATTGAGAGCGAAATAGCGCGCGAATTGCCAGCACCGTGACGATGCAGACCACGACGACTATCGAGACGGAAGCCATAACGCTGCAGTGGAGAAATTGGACCATGGCACAGGGTATTTAAGCAAGGCAGAGCTGCGCCTGAACCGGACAGTTGAGTCCAAATTCAATAACAGGAATGATGCAACAACTAGTGGTGGTGTTCATTACTGCTGAATACAAGTTTAGCACAGGAAGAACACATTCTGGAGATTAAATGGAGCTCGGTTCCAATGGAGAAATATTGGAGCTTCACGGCCATGAAGGGGATTGTTCAAGGATGAAAGACAGAAGCAAGCGGTGTTTTGGCGCATCACTTCGGAATGATCGACGCGTCCCGCCGCCTGGTCTCTCCGCCATCTTGGTCACCCTGCCCAACGCTCTTGATGCGAATGGAATACTTGACGCCCTTGAAGACCAGTGCCTGCGCTAAGCCTCATGGACTAAGGCGGGCAACCTGAAAGGTGCGAGGCATTCCATAGACAGCCTTATTCCTGACACATCGATAAGGGTACACGTTGCCAACCTCCCGACAAAGTGCCGTATTCCGTCCTTTGTTAATTTGCGTGGAAATAGAATGCGAAACACCCCGGCCTCGCGCCACATTGCAGCACCTCGACGTGCCTCATGAGCAAACTACGACGCTCCACCTCTGCAACGGACTTGCTCTCTAGACCCCGTAGCCTCAATCGAGAGTGGAGAAGGAGCAATAAGTCGGTGAGTAGTGGCCTTCCTCGCGAGCTTCGATTGAACTTAGCTTGCTGTATAGGGCCTCCCGAAATACGACTCTCTCCCTCGGCTTCGTCTCCTCCCCATCGGGCAGAGGCCGATATTCATTTGTCCCTCTCCCAAATGCGGTTTCATTCATTTCTTCGCCGACCTACCACTGTGCCCGTGGTGCAAAGGGAGGAGCGATGAAGCGGTACGAGCCTACGAGAGGTCTACGCCTCGACCACGGACTCGCAGCGAATTAATCGTGCGCTGGCTAAATGACGACAGGAAGG
This sequence comes from Mycena amicta, assembly GCA_029282125.1. Lineage (NCBI taxonomy): Eukaryota > Fungi > Basidiomycota > Agaricomycetes > Agaricales > Mycenaceae > Mycena > Mycena amicta. Next base: position 53,633 of record JARIHP010000086.1, read on the forward strand.
CGAAGAGCAGTGAAGGAAGCTCTGTTGGGCTTGCTGGTCTAGATTGTGTCTACGAAGGAACTGCTACCACTGTCAGCCGCAGACAAACAATCTCGGGATTTTTGGATCGCATGGACCCCGCGTCCCCAAGTGCTCGCGCGCCTCTCACATCCTCAGGCCACAAACGTTCTCACTCGGCTCCCAACGTCCAGTTGCGCGCGAGGCGTCAACCGATTTACGCTCTCATTCGACCAACGCACTCACCCAACTCAATGCGGACGTCTTCCCCGACCGCGTCAACTTCGGCTTCCCAGTCTTTGGTGTTCGCACCTCGCTCGGACCAGCGTCGTTTCACGTACGTGGCGACGGGCTCAGAATCCTGTTCAGGCTGGCTACCTCGCAGACCCATCTCCGAGTCCGAGCATTCTGAAATGGGCCCCTCGCACTTGTTCTCTGCTCGTGAAGCAATGATTATCGAGCAGGACACGTTAATATTCGAACAGGGAGACATTCTTCCCGACCCTCACCCCGCCGCGGCCCAGCGCTTCAAGTTCGACAAAGGAGGATCCTTGCTAGGCGCGGTCTGGCACAACCACGATGACAACTCCGTCGCAGTGGATCCGCTCCTGGAGGTTACCGAAATCGAGAGCAACTCCAGCGAATCTCGATCCTCGCCCGCCGCGTCCTTCACTCTCGCCCCTCAACCAGCTCCCCTTCCGCCACCCGACAGCGACAACTCCAGTTCCAGCATAATACTGAGCAGTCCTGCTCCTACTCGTCGCCGGGGCTCAATCGCAGGGTTGTTTGGATCGATATCGGCCAAGCGTCAAGAGTCGCAAAGGCGCGCGGAGTTGGCCGCGACCGTCGCTGCCGATTCAAATGGAGAGGACACAGGAACGGAGGGCTCCCGATTAGGCCTGCGGACGCTGAAGCGGCTTATTCGGCGCCGTTGGTCTGTGGGTAGTGCTGGTGGATCGCGGTGATTATGAGGCGGAGCGACGATTTCAATTATTCTACATAGGATTCGGGTTAGGGTTAGGGGTTAGGGGTTAGGGGGTTAATTACAGTATGTTAACCTATGGATTGCCCAGGGAAAATGACGACGGAAACAAATCTAATACGAGACGCGACTCATCCAGTGCCGACGCGCAACATGTCTTCGCTTGGAATTAGCCAGAGCACTATACCATGGATGAGCTGTCGACCCTGACGGATGAAGCGAATCTCTCACCTCTGGTACAAGGGCACCGTTAACTGCAGCGTCGCAATGGTGCTATTGAGCACCGGAAGCGGTGCGGTAGGCGATGGGTCCGGGAGGAAGGTATACGAGTCCTCGAAGATGTCGTCTTGGGCACCGTCTTTGAAGGCGTACATGTCCGTATAGATTGGCGGGGAGTATGTGTCCTCGAACATCTGAATGTCTGGTCAGTAGACGGTACAGGAAAGCAGCACAGCACACAGACACACGTTATTCTGTTCGGCCTGGAACCAGTACAATGGCTGCTTCGCGCCATAGGTGCAGTTGCCCGGGGAAGCGTGCCACTTGTCATGCGCCGAGTCGGCACCGCAGCGACGCGGGACTTTGGGTGCGGCGAGTTGGACGCTTGAAGTCGCATTGGTGACGTTGCATTTAAAACCATTCATAGTCTGCGGAAGAGGTAAGACGAAATGGAGAGTTGTTAGAGACATGACGCACTCTGCTCTCCTCCGCTGTCCGGCTGCAAGGAAGGAGATATGAGTTTTCACTGGTCCAAGAGTAACGAGGCCACGCACCGAATGGATCCAGAAGAACGCGCAAGTGCATCCACCCTCGGGACAAGCAGGCATCCGCGCAGGGACCTGAAAGTCTGTGAAGCGTGTCCAGACACAGGTCTGGTTGACGCTAAAGACCACAAAATCCTCGGGCTGGACGTCCCGGGCGTCGTTCTTGTATGCAATAGCCAGCGCACATCCTGTCAAATCGTCGAGGCCTTTCGTATGGAACGCATCGGTGGTGGAATTCGGACAGACGGCGTTGGGGTCTGTCGGAACGCGAATATCACCGCCCTCGGATGACGCGAAGAATGTCGTTGCGCCTTTGTTGCAAGCGATTTCAGTAGTGGCAGGTTGCCCAGCGGGGAGCTCGAATATATCGCCGTCGTTGGGAGGAAAGTCGAGGTGGCCGTGGAACCACCATTGGTCGAAGGTGAGGTTGATGAGCGGGCTCACCTGCGGCGGGGTGTTACAAAACGCGACAAACGGCGAAGAACGAGGCTAGGCTCACAGGACGGTTATCATAAGGGAAAGTCTGTTCTGTAACATTGAATCCGTACATGCTGGGATGCCAAAGAGCTGCAGAACATGAACGAACGGTCCTCACAAAACGCGCAAACGCACCAGAATGGCCAGCAACCAGACATTGCAGAGGAAGGCCAGCCAGGGCCGCGAAGATGATCGTCAAGGGGCGTGAAGGGGACATGAAGGAGAGTGGGGGTTGGTTTTGGCCGCATGGTCATCGGCTGCAGGTTTATGTATGCTGCCATGGTCGACGGAAACAAAAGAGACTCATTGTGTCACGCGGGTCACAGAATGATCAATTGCTTCTCGGTTTCGCAGCTCGTGAAAAATACAACCTATACTTTTTCTACTGGCTTTTTCATGAAACGTCGACTTCAAGGGGAGCACGGCGCACTCCTGAAGCGGCCTGCACAGCTGGTGCTACTGCACACCGGGCAGGCTCTTGGCTTCCGTTTCTTCTTGACACCACCGTCGAAGACAATTCGAATCCCGGGCTGGAACCGCTACTCCCAGCACCTCCGCTTCCCCCACCTTCAGCACTAGAATACACTCGTGGAACCGGAGTTCGACCGGACCTACGGTTGAATGCCAGTGGGCTCGACGCTGGGTTCGTGATCGGTGACCACGCCGGAGCGGCAAAAGAAGGAACACGCACATCCTCCGGGTGTTCCGACTTCCTGGAGAACTCTGGTGGACTCATGCTTCACGGTATCCAACTTTTCGGCAAACGTTGCAACCTCATTCCTTGCGGTACGCCACATGTCTGCAATTCTAGACTCAGCGTCCTGCATGCGCTCCTCCCACTGTTGTTCCTCTGCATTCACAGTGTTGTGGATAAGGGTCTTAATAAGGGTGCAAATTCTGGCTAAGGGCTTATCTGCCATATAAGCGTTAATAAGGGCTTGCAGATAAGGGTTCAAAATAAGGGTTATTTCCCGATTAGGTTCTGGGCTTACGGTAGTTTATATTCTGTAACTGCCCATTAAATCCTTCCATAGCACTCATATCCATGTCCTCGTCAACATGATCAGTCTCTGCCAGTTTCTCGAACCCATGCTCCTCCACAAACACTTGCCTCGGTCTGCCAACACTGGTCAACCTTGATCCAATCGCTCCGAGGATACTGCCGAGCGACTAATGTCGTGATTGCCTGTGCAGATGGATCATTCGGCACTAATCCAGCAGGCGGATCAGTAATACATGTGAGGTTATAACCCTTAATAAGGGTATTATCAGAAATTCCAGGACCACATAAGGCCTTAGCTTATCTGCAGATAAGGGCTTCTTAAGATAAGCCCTTATCAACTTATCCGCAACACTGTGCATTCAACCAATCATCAGATCGCGAATCGTGAAAGATTTGAGGCTCACTTGCAGTCGTCTGCGGAACAGGTAAGACAAAAATGGATAGTTGTTAGAGACAGGACGCACTCTGCTCCCCACCGCTGTCCGGCTGCAAGGAAGGAGATATAAGTTTTTACCGGTCCAGGAGTAATGAGGCCACACACCGAATGGATCCAGAAAAACGCACAAGTGCATCCACCCTCGGGACAAGCAGGCATCCGCGCAGGGACCTGAAAGTCTGTGAAGCGTGTCCAGACACAGATCTGGTTGACGCTAAAGACCACGAAATCCTCGGGCTGGACGTCCCGGGCGTCGTTCTTGTATGCAATAGCCAGCGCACACCCTGTCAAATCGTCGAGGCCTTTTGTATGGAACGCATCGGTGGTAGAGTTCGGACAGACGGCGTTGGGGTCTGTCGGAACGCGAATATCACCGCCCTCGGATGACGCCGCGAAGAAGGTCGTTGCGCCTTTGTCAGACGTCGGGAACGAGTACACCACGTTCGACAAGTTCGGGACACCTGGGCTGAGAAAATACGATTGGGTGAGGGCTCATGTCCAAATGGCAAGGTGCCCCGTTTGGACATAAACTTGAATTCTAAATGCGGCTTGATTGAGCAAGCGTGACAGCCGCTCTCCGACGGATTTTCGCGCGACAGAGATCGTTTTCGTGCAGGAAATTCGGAGGAAACATGCAGATAGTAAGTACAAATCTCCTTCTTTTCTCTCCCTTTCTCCCTCTTCTACTAACTTGAAAAACTTGAATTTTGATGGCTCGACAACAGCCATAGACCATGAGCCGTTATGTCTTGATGCCCGTCGCGATTACATATTACCGGCAAGAATAACGAAACGCCGCGTGCCAAGATTCGGAGATTCCCGAGCATTCCAACTCAGCCAAGACTAGGCAAAATGCACTTGCGGAGCTCTAGGAGACAGGCAACCTAAATTGGTCATTGAAGATTATGAATACCTTTCAGCGTATGCGGCCACACGGTGCTCCGTGCTTATGTCTTGATCCCCGTCGGTGGTCGTGTGGGTGTGTTATGTTATGATATCTGCTTCTTCTCTACCACAAACCACCAGGACCAAAAAACATGGACGCGATCACTGGGTGGGTCAACTCTGCCTTCGTCGTCCAGACGCTGATTTGTGCTCAGTGCCCTTCTTATTGGGACATGGGCCAGCTCCGTAAGTCATCTCCGCGTGAAGAACTTGAACGAAATAACTTTCGATAGCTTCTGTACTCCGCCGAGTTCACGCAGGCGATTTACTACTTTCGCAACTTTAATAATGATGACTGGAAGCTGAAGGTGAATTGCTCGCTTTTCTGCGACTTGTGCGTAAGCTGACGGGTGCAGACGTTGGTGGCCGCCGGTTTCACCATAGACTCTATCGGACTTCTGAACGACTACGCCTCCGTATATCTGGTGAGTCCTCATGAGCAGGCATGTCCCACTAGTCCTCACTGTTAAAATAGTATACAATAACGCATGTTGGTAGGGCAAATGTTTCTTTGCAGCTCTGCGAGGTTTAACCCTTCACAAGGCGACACGGCGTACTTCATAAACCAAAATTGGGTAGGTTTCATGCCAAATTCCACTGAACTAGCTAAACATGCCCGCAGACGATACCGATGTATGTTTTCACCACTGCCGCCGTCGCTGTTCTGGTGCAATCATACTTGATTATGCGATACTGGAGATTGTGCGTCTTGATTTCGCCATCTACTCATCGAGTAATAGCGCATTAGCACCCACAAGCACTTTGTTACCCTTGGGCTAATTCTGTTAGCTCTTGCCGGGGTGTGTCTTGTTGTATGCTTCTACTGCGTCAGCCTGACCTCGCTATAGCTCGGTGGATCGTTCACTTGCGGCCTCCTGGTTGCGTTATTCCCAGCTTTCAAGGACCGTGGAAAGCTCGAGATCCCGGCCATGTGCGTCTTTACTGGTCCTTACTTCCGCTCGTTCATTTTATGCAGTCTCTGGCTCGTCACCGAGGCCGCTGCTGATCTTTGCATTGCTGCGGCCCTCCTGTGGGAGCTCTTAAGGGTGAGGCCGACCCGGAGGGAGACGCGCAGGTACGGCCACAACGGTCTTCCTCTCTCCAAGGCTTGATCGTATCGCAGCGTTATCGACCGGCTGGTGGCTGTTACAGTACAAACCGGCGTCTGGACAGCGATGCTTGCACTGGCCGCGCTCCTTGGGTGCGTTTAAACGGTCTCACTTTCGCGAATGGTGAGTTAAATTACTCTATACCAGGTATCTCCTAGACAAGGAAAGTAACAGTAAGTATGTCAACCGCCGCTTGCTCTCGTTCTAATTCATCGCATAGTCCCCGTCGGCATCGCGTGGTGCTTGAGCCGAACATACATGCTCAGTATGGTGCGGTATAACGCTCCTTCCCTCTCAAATTCTTACGTTTATCTAGCTTTCCAACCTCAACATTCGTCGATCAACACGCTCCGCACTGTCCTCTCCCGCAGCGTCAGCTGCGGCCCCGCCCACCACAGTTGCCTTCGCTCACCATGCTTCAACAAAGGGCGACCTTGGCGGCATTCGTGCGTTCCTTCCTCAGTCTGACTTGGCTGTTTCGCTGAGTCGGTCCCCCAGATGTTCATCGTACTGTCGAGTCGGAGTCACTCAATACCAAGTGTGCCATCGGCGTGCGTGCTATTCCTCGCTTTTCTTGGCCCTTGCTGAACTGTTCAATAGGATGCATCTCTCGTGACGGACTCGGAAATAGAAATGACCGAGTACTAGTCCCGTTGGCCATCTAGCAGTGAGTGAATGGAAGAGTAAAATACAATAGACAATCGACATAATGAAGCGGGTGCTCAGGCTGGATGCTTGAGCTCAAATGTGTCTCCGAGTCGACTGAGTTGACTCAGCCGAGACGAAGTTTCTCAATGGTGCAAAGGACCGAATCGATATCACGACTGCCAAATCAATCTCTTCCTTGCCTTTACCAGGCTTAGCCACCATGGCGGAATTTATTGACTCCTACAAGCCCTGAAACGCTCAATACTCGAGTACTAGTACGCGTCACAATGTTGATGACAAACAGTGTTGATAAGATAACCAGTAAATCGAAAGATTAACATTAAAAGGCGCTAGGTCCCAATCTGAGATTGGAACGACCCAACCCAAGCCGAAGCTTCTCGGCGATCTACTGTGAAGTTTCTTCGTGAACAATCCAAGTATATTCACAGTTCAACTAACAACGCGCAATACACCTTCCTAGCTGGTAAAAAGACTAGGGCGTGCAGATATATTAGCTATGAAGATCTTTGTCTCGGCCAGGATGATAAGACGACCAAGACCGGCGAAAATCTGAGTAAATGAACAGCTTGTAAATACAAGTGGGAAGTTGGAAAAGCTCACGAGGTTGGAAGACGACATGCCGAGGAAGAATTTGCCTAGGAGAGTTCCGTCCGTGCTCCAGACCTACATATGGGAACGAGTCAGATCATCGTGTAGCGCTAACTTAGCCGAGCACGCACATGAACGCCATCCGCGCAACTCGCATATACATTCCCTTCCAGGTCAACTTGAATGCCATCGGGGATGCCTATTCAACAGCCCTTCTCAGCTTATCTATTTGCACGTCCGATAGCTGAGGGACTCGCCGGCATCAGTGTACGCAAAAACTCGTCGGTTCATGAATGCCTGCGTCGTTGGGTCAACGTCGAATGCATATCTGGCAGAAGAACATTAGTGTTTAGACCTCCAACTTGAATATCACACGTACATCGTCGCAGGCTCCGTCTGATTATTCCCTAGAAACCCGCCAGAGGCACCGGTATCCGAGCTGAAAGCGCCGAAGTCTGAGAAGCTTGAATAGTCAATGTATACAAAGACTCACACATACGCCGTCCTCCCCTCGCCATCAAACGCTAGTCCATTGGACTTGTTGAAATCCGTCGCCGCCACCCGTATCGCGCGCGTGTCAGGATCGAGTCGATAGACCTGGTCGGGCAGGAGAGGTAGCGGCCGGAAGTGATGGAGCCAGCCGGCGCTTCAGGCTTTGAGTAGGTATACCTTCGCATGTTCAAAGCGAAGCTTACACATTATCTGTGAAGAATAACTTCCCACTCGGATGCACCTTGATGTCGTTCAACGAATTGAACTGTCGCCCGAAGAAATTATCCAGAAGGACAGTGGCATTGTGGGGCGGACGCGGATTCACCAAGGCGATTGACGACGGTAGCGTTCCTCGTCCGGAGGTTATGAACAGAAGGTTGCCGCGAAAGGGACCGGTTCCACCGTTGGTCATTTGCAGCGTGTCGGGGAGGTTGAGCTAGCCCGCAGTTAGAGGATTCCGGAATATGAATAAAACATGGGCATACCTCCGTTACGGGAATGTTAATCGCAGTACCGTTCAAGTTCTTCGGGAGGTCCTTCAGATTGATTCGGCCGACCTTGTTGTTATGGTCTATATCGCTCATCCCGAGCGCCCCGCCGTCATTGCTCACGAAGAATACAGCGTCTTGAAGAGGGTCGTATATCCTGTGTAAAACAGCTTTTAACCTCGCCGAGGCGATGAAACGGGAAACGCACGGTGCCTCGTGGGCGAACGCGAACGTCGCATTTGCTGCAATCTCCGTGATGGTCGCCCTTTCCCCAAGGACATCGAGGAACCGCTCGTCAAAGATTTGGAAGAACGGAGGTGTTGTATTGGTGGGGTTGAACCCTGCGTCGAAGGAGTTGGTCCGAAAGGTCGCGTTGGCTCCGAGTGCCGCGAAGGACGATGGCAGAAGGAGCTACATAGTGTTTTAACCATCCAGTTCAACGAATGAAGAATGATCTTACCACCGCCTGTGGGGTAGAAGCTGCAGCGATGGCGGCAGCAACGATGGATATGGAGATGGAGGACAGCAGAGACATAGCGCTCACGCCAGTGTACGAGTGTGGGAGGAAGAAGCTTTGAACTCTGCGAAGGAGCTCCGGTGGTCACGCTTCAAGTTCGAGGATGACGTGCGTAAAGAGAAGACACGTGCAAATCGTGTAGAGTCCTGGTAAATGAGGCCGACAACCACGCTTCAGATTCCGGAGGAAACGAATACAAAGACTCACCCGGGAATTGAGCCGCGTCAATCTTCATGCCTTCAAGTTGCCAGACGTCCATCGACTCCAAAGCCCGGCGGGACATCGAACGAGATATCGGAGTAAGTAGATATGGCGAGCAGCTGAAACGACTCACGAGACACGCAGAATTTTCGCCGCGAACTGAGCATTCCTCAGTGGCCGATCGGAGGAGGATTCCGAGGCGGGTTTAGGGAGAATGATAAAGTGAGGTTGGGAAGAAAGCTAGTATCCGAGGAAAAAGAAAATCTCCTCCAAAATCCTCGGCAAACTTCGAGTGGATACCGCAGACCCGCACTTTCACAACGATTAAGTAGCGACTCGCCGAGTCGGAGAGTTTCGCAGCAACCGCCTTTTGCATGCGCTCTTGCTTGAGGGACCGCGCTCTGTGTTTGAGCATTTCTGTCATTTCGAATATTCTGTTGATGAGCGCTTGTGCGGAGAGAGCCAAGAACGAAGCCGGACAAAAGCCGGAATGATGTGACCATGGCGTGACGAGTTTGCTCTCAACGTACCACCATCATGCTCTGCTTATCTGAACTGTACCCCGTGGGCGAACGCCGACGCAACTGCGACGATGTCTGGATCGACAGTCTTCTCGATGCAAGACCTTACGTTCTCACTGGTGGCACACTGCTTCGAGCGCTCAAGTACCACTGGCATGGGCCTGAACAGAATTATATTCGGAAGAAGAGGTGCAGAGAACACTCCCAAGACTACCGCTAAGGCTACAATATACATCCGATACTAAGAATAGCGCAGAAAAACGAATACGTGAGTGTCCACCAACGTGAAATGAGCTTTCACATTTACTCGGACAGCCCGCAAGCTTTCAAACAGCTGTCGACGCCAGCAGCGAGATTGACAGGGAGGTGCGCGCGCCAGGTGTCAATATTCGAGGCTCCGATGGTGTGCGGGAAACCCATTGCAGCGTCGACGACGTTGGAAGGCAGCGCCCAGAACGATGTCGCTATGTCGCTCCTCCCTGGATCTTCGCTGTTCAACGCAGCGACGAACACGGCCTCGGAGCAGGTCGGGTTCTGCTGGTAGTGCATGGAACCCATGGGGAAAACCGTTCCCTGGTACTTCCCGAGCTGCGTCTCGATCTCGGTGTTGAACCCGTTCTCCTGCACCAAGCCGGTGTCGAGGATACCCTCAATGACGGTGAAGAATTCGCTGGCGCGTGGATGAAGATGCGGAATGTTGAGTCCGCAAGGCTCGACGATTGCTACCGCATTGCTGATGCCCAACTCCTCCAGAATGGGAAAGTTGTCGACGGTTGCGAGGAGGATCGACCCGCCTTTGGCACCGGTTGCCGGCGCCTGATTGTTGTAGTCGAAGACGGTGAGTTGGCGAAGGGCGCTCCCGGTGAGAAGGTTGCCGTTGCTATCCAGCAGGAGCTTCTTGAGACGGTCGTTCTGGCTCGGTTGTGTGCGTAGGCCAGAGGCAATCGCCGCGGCGTTTGGGATGAGGGAAACCCGTGGAGGGTTGGGGACTGTGGGTGCTGCGGGTGCTGCGCGGACGGAGACACCAAGGATGCAGACGGCAGCGGCAGCGAAGGTGGTGAAGGACAGCATCGCAGAACTACGAGGCAAGTCAGTCTTTAATCGAGTGCAGTGCGCAGTGGGGACGAACGAGAGCGTCGAAATACCTCACTGAACTCGTCTAGATTTACTGCCGCCTTTTTATACAGTCGGTGTTCATCCTTTCCCCGAGAAGAAAGCAGAAACAATGGAGCGGGACCCAGGTATCTGACGAATGCACTGTCAAGTCCAACTATGGTCCAATCACGCCGGAGTTTCCGGAAGAGTCAATAGAGGTCGACGCAATAGGCTTAGTGCATCGCCGATAACACCTCAATTCAACACGGAGAATGTATAGCAGGACGTCGAAAAGTGCCGAAATGGCGCTCAACCGTCGGCGATTCGACGGGTCTGCGGTCCGCGCTCATTGCAGGGAGGTTTAAACTGATCACCTGGGTGAAGGTGTTCAAGGCACAGTGTCTCACGGCGGACGGCTCCGAATTTAAGGTAAGCTTGCCGCGCTCGGCAGAACATGTTCGAGATTTTCTCTGTATACAAATGCTGTCCCCGGGCGGCAGTACAACATCCATAACAACGCCCAGAGCTTACATGTAATGGGGAAATGTCATGGTGTTGAGCGGGTAGACGAAACGCAATGAATCAGTTTTTACCGCTGCGCTATCTGTTGGTTGTTCCCGCACCCTGTACTTCTTTCAAAGCACATTCCACGCGCTCACGCCCCGGTTCCGGCTCCCAAACCCACGCTGCGCCTCCCGGAGGAAACTATCTTGGCGTAGGACCGTGTTACGCGCGCTTCGGAGCAGTGAAACGGCGAATGATACGGAACAAGCTCCTACCTTTGTGCGGATTTACTCATGACGCCCGAGAGCGTACTTCGGATCCCCTCTATGAGCCGTATACAATTATACGCTCTCCGGCTACTTCGGAATCATTGATCCTGCATTCAAACGTTCTCTGGGAAAATGAAGTGGTTCAGGTCTGCCAGTGTCCAATCTTTTCTTAGATCTATACGATTCGGAACTCCAACGACAGCAGTTACAGGTGTCGCGCAATAACTCCGGGATGATTAGCCTCCAATGACCTCTTTCGGATTAGTCGAGGCAATTCTCCGGCACGAAAAAGAAAGTTGAACATTGATGATGAACTTTGTGCGCGTACTTTTACCTTAACGCCGCTCTAACGCCGATCTGTATAAAACGAAGGAGGGCGTAGAGGGTAGTGCTCATTGGGCCGTAAAGAGGAGAACACGAACGTAAAGACTCGAATGGATGTAGCCCCCCTCGTCCTTCTCCCCGCACAAGAACTAGGTGCCATCACTGGCAGCTCCCTCTCACGCAGCAGCTTGGCGAACCAGCACGCGACCGACGGGCGGAGATTTCTGCAAGCAAGTCAGATAGCAAATAGGTGCGTGGGCTTCGCCGCCAGCGTCGCCTGCGAGTTTTACCCTGGGCCTGACACATACGGTGAAACCTGCGACGATTTCCATCAGCTGTGGCGCTTAGGCGCGTGGCTGCTACGCTTGGCCCAACATTGAAAATTCGCGTTCTCCCACCAACTCTGCGCGTCAGAATTTATTCTGGACATTGGCATCAGAGTCCTTCGGCCTATGATGCGGCGTTGGTTTCTCAGCTTCATGTCGGGGATTCTGCTGACATCTGTACTTGCGCTTGATTGACTGGTTCAGAAGCAGAGGTGAACACTCGCAGCCGCAACAACAGTTATCTCGGCGATTTTGTGCAACAAGGAGTGGAAAAGGCTGGCCACTGGGAAGTCATTCGGGAGCACATTCAAATTGCTCACAGGCTCGTTCTCTTCACGAAGCTTGTAGCTCACGCCAACTCGGAGTTTGCCTCGAATCGGATTTCTCTCCAGAAGCGACAAGAAGCGACATCAAAGATAGGTCCCGACAGCCCAATTCACTGGGATATTGGTAGCGTTGTACTCGTAAAACGTCGGTTTGACTCGCCTGTGGGGACCCAACGCGTCTTGAGCCGCAGAGGTGATTTTAATCAGTGTGGGCTCGCTGAATGCGGTTCCGACGAATGAAAGGCCAAAGGGCGTGTCTTTGAATTCGGTGTGTGAGGAAGGACGTACGTGGCTATAAGAGAGCTTATAGGGAACGTACGCCATTCATCGATGCCAATTGGCTAGCGGGTATTGGTTGAAAAGAAATCCGAGGTAATGATGAACTCACAATAGTGATGATCGGATACCCAGCCTGCGCGGGTATACTGGTCCCCGCGCTGCTGTCGTCCGACGGCATGAGCAGGGCGTCAAGATGGACCTTACACCCGTCGGGAAGCACGGGATTGAGGGCGTAGTCGATGCCCTCGGCACGCGATGTGCGTCGGCACCAGGTCTATAACCGTCCGAGTCAGCGTGAACTTTGAAAGAAAGAAAGGAAGGCGCACTAGTGCCTGCTTGTACGTCGAATTCTCGATACCCAGCGTTGCCAAAGACGCGAGGAAGCCGTCTTGGCCAGAGGCAAAGGCCGCTGCAACGTCCTGAAGACCACATACCGTCAACCGAGATAATTTACCACATGCAACGCACCGGCTCCCCGCCCTCACTCGCCAAATTGGCTACCGCGTCGTTGAACGCGACGAGGTCTTCCAGCGAGCGCATCGTGGTGTTGCCGAGCTCGGAGAGGTAGGCTTTGATGTTGTTGTAGAAGTCAACCTGGAGCGGAAGGAGTATTCGAGTCACGATGGGAGGAGTATGTAACACCTACGTTGACCACGGTGCTTTCGCTCTGGTTTACAGGTCCGTACGCCCAGTTCCATCTATTTTGTGTGAATGAGTTGAATTTCCGCACGGGAGGTGCGCACCCGTCTGGTGATACGATTTCCTGTCAGATCCGGATGAATGGAGGAATAGCAAAGGAAAAATAAAGCGAACCTCCACGTATTTGTAGTTCGTATTGTTGTACACTGTGGAGCAGTTGAAAGACGACAGTAAAAGGACATCGAGTACCTTCAACGCCGTGCTGTGAGAGGTTCAGATGAAGTTTACACGCGAAAATCTTCATATACCTGTTTTAAAATCTCGACGGCTTCCAAAAGCGCCGGAAGCTGGTGGCGTGTAGTCGTGCCCGTCCTTCGGGAAAGGTGAGCTCGTACTCCAGGGATCAGGTATTCGTACCACAAACGTTCCCATGGAATACCGACCTTCATTCCCTTCAACGCGCTCTTTTCACTCACAAACTGCACATAATCTACCTCCATTCGGATCTGGACTGAACGGGGTCCGAAGGTGGCACTCACTATCCGGGGTCTTCCCCAACTGCTCCAACGTCGCATCGTCCCGATAGTCGAACCCAAACACCGCATCCAGCGCATACGCCGCATCTTCAACCGTCCTTCCAAACACACCGACCGTGTCCTGGTGATAGCTCTCTGGAATGATGCCAGCACGGGATGTGAGGCCGACGGTGGGTTTTATGCCGACGATGTTGGATCGCTCGGCGGGGGAGATTACCGACCCGTCCGTTTCGGTGCCGTATGCGACGGTGACCATGTTGGTGGTGACCGAGTGCCCGGCTGCAGAAGATGAGAATGAATTGAGTGGGATTGAGGAGCGTATTTACAGCCCGAGCTTGAGCCGCCGGGTTCTTGCGTTAGGTTATACGAATTTCGAACTTGGCCGCCTCTGCTAAAGCGTCAATAATTTCTCGAGAGTAGACCAGACGACGCACCTTGCGCTATAGCCCTCCGAGTACGACGTACTGCGCATATCTGCCCACTCGCTCATCCCGGCATGTCCCAGAATCACCGCCCCTTGGTGTGAACTTGAATGCAGACAACCAAGCCTGGACTGAGAACACGCACCGTTCTTCCGCATTAAACTCACGACGTGTGCATCGCGAGGAACGATGCTCCCCACCAGCGCCAAACTCCCTGCCGTCGTCTGCATCTTATCCGCCGTCGCGAAATTGTCTTTGACGAGGACGACGATACCGTGCATGGGACCGCGCTTCTTCCCAGCTCTGAGCTCCTTGTCGAGGCCGTCGGCGATGTACAGAGCGTCTGGGTTTAGTTCCATGACCGCGCTGTCCAAAAGTTCATGTTAAGTGGAGTAGAGGAAAGAAAAGAAGTCGCACTTGACATAAGGATCCACCTGCGCTATTCTGTCCATGTAGCACGTAACCACCTGGCGCACCGTCAACGCTCCGCTGTCGTACCACCGTTGAATCTGTGCAACGCCCGCGTCTTCCAGCGGAAGCCCATGACACGGTGCCATCGGGAAGGGTTGCACGAAATGCGATGCATTCGGAAGTTGCATTGAATAGGCGCCGGAGAGCGCGACGAGAAACTTGAACAACGTCGAGCTCATGGTGGGAAAGAGTAAGCGGCGTTGGCGCGCCCACGTGGCAAAATCGGAGATAATGATATCAATTGAAACTATGAGATAAGTACAACGCGTCGGTGCGTTAGTTAAACTCTAAGGATGACCCGAGGCAACTTGGGCCTGTCTGCCGGAGACCGTAATTTGATGGTCAACTTCGTGGGTGCCACCATGGTTGGCGACGTAGACGTCGGCTTACCGCCCTTGCCCACAAACGCGACTTTCTTGGCTGGCCGCTCGTTCTCGTCCGCCGTGGCTCTCGATTTTTTCTTGGGTTCAACGACGCGTGTGGGCTTTGGAGCAGGAGGCGGTGGCGAAGTAAACGTGACCTTGCGAACGGTGGGTCGAATGGACGCGACACATGCTTGCCGCACCGACCGCCGCACGAGATCAGACGCCTGAAGGTCGGGCTTGGTATGGACCTGGGGTATGGGCAGCCCCTTCGCAATCGCCTCTTGAATCTGCCACCACCATTCCGCAGACGCCACGAGCTCAGCGGCTTTCCCTTCAGGTTTACCGGTTACAAGATCAAGTGCAGCGTCGAGTTGCGCGTGGAATGGTGCGCCGGGCATGAATGATGTCGGTGTAGATGCCGCCAGGTAGTGGTCGATCACGTCTTGGGGCAGCGGAGAGGGTGGCGGAGAATCGTCTTCACCTGATTCTGGCTGGGAATCATGAGGGAGGGAAGACTCTACATCGTCATCCATTTCGATCTCAAAATCTCCGGCGTCGTCCTGCTCCGTACCCGCATCCGACATGGGATACGAGCAAAGATCTCCGAGAGCGGCGCCAAAGCCAGCATCATCTTGGTCATCGAGCGTCCACGCAGACACCTGGGCCGGCGCATCTTCAGCCAGTTCATCGTTGCTCATGGCCGAGAAGCTGGACATTGCCGAGTCTTGGCGTTCCAGGCCGCGCGGCGCGAGTCCGAAGGAGCCGGCATGGGTGGCAAGACCAGAGGAGGTGGAAGAGGATACGTGAGGAGCGGGAGCAAAGAACTAAATGAATAAAAAACGTCAGAACGGCGAAGAAACTCGGGGAGATGACGCACAGTAAAGGAAGGGAGAGCCTGTTGCTTTGCATACTCGAGACCGTGCTCGACAGAGGGGAAATGAGAGTCCATGATCTTGGTTTTATCGAGTGAGAGAGAGCGAGAGAATGACCGTGGGCAGAAAGCTTTGAGGGCTTTTATACCGTGGCCCGCGGTGCTTTGGACGATTGTTAGACAATGCCAGTGAATAAGTGCTTGGACTAGGGTGCGCTTTGTTAGGTTTGACGATGAGGGTTCAATCGAGAGCGAGATTTCGTGATAAATTTTTTAAAGCCGTCGCGTCCGCCGGTCCAAAATCCAAGTTGAAGCAACGTTGAAGTTCGAAGACATGGCGGTCCAGACGATGGAGAGTCACGGCGCAGTCACATCATCGCGACTTGAATCGAACCATTTAGTCGCTGATCCTGGCACGAACGCGTTCCTTCCTTCCTTCTAGTAAGGATCCAAGAACTTTGTTTCAAGTCCTCGCGTTATCGATACTTATTGCACAGTGTCCGCTTGCCAGGCTGGTCGTCTTTTACGAAAATCGCAAACAAAACACTTCGTCCGGGGCCAAAATATTTGGCCGCTTCGCCCATGAAGCGGCTCTGAAGCAGCAGTTCAAAAATCTTTGCTTCCATATCTTTCTCTGTAGCGCATGTTCCACTGACCTGAACGAGAAGGAGACTGAATTTACCTTTTGTTCAACCTTCATGAAGTTCAGATTTGCGTCGGATTGGAGACTATTTATCACTAGGTGGTGTAAGGGACATGTCTGGTTCATTAGCAGTGAAATCTCAACCTCCATAAATTGTGCATTTCGCGGCTTCACGGTGAAGCGGCAGCTGTGTGACATGAATCGGCAGATTCCATGCTATTCCATGATTGATGCGGCTTGAAGCGGCCCGGGCGCCGGGCCGCGTGGGGACAAATATTATTATATGTGCCCCTCCGTCCTGTGGAAGTCAGAACTCCAAAACCCTGTAAAATATCCTCGCAATATCATCCTCCTTTGAACATGAACACATGCTGCGGCAGCAAGTTAGCCAAAGAACTCGAAGCTCGTCGCCCGGGTCCCCCGACGCACTGCCTCGCACTGCCCACTGTATTCTTGATCGCTTCGCACAGACTGCTTCTCTTTTTGAACTCCGCTGGGGTTAGAACCCTCATTTGCGCCCGTACGTGGCCTTGTGCTGGCAGATCTTTCAGTCGTGTCTTCTGCTCCGCTCTTCCATTGACATGATTTGAGATCCCTCGTTCCACTGCCCTCTGTTGCCTTGAGAGAACCAATTCTTGCTAGCAATGTTCATCAAGCTTGTGGGACTTCATGGTGAAGAGCCGCCTCAAAGGTGTCTTTGTTCAGAATATGTATGTTCAATAACCGCCGAAGATCCCGCGACTAGGCACTTGTGCCATATGCAATGCGGCAATGGCCGCCTCGGCACTATTTCAAGTTGCCGAGACGTGTTCTATATTATATTGCACACATCGCTCTGGAGCCTTTTGCAAGCGCCAGCTGGAAGCAACGTCAGGATCTGAGTCCGATCTCACCGGGAGCGGTAAACACAAAGGCTTATTTTGTTCCTTTTTAGGCATGATGGCCTCGGGCGCCAATCCCTGAGCCACGCGACATTGCACTCTGGCGGTGGACGATGCTTACTGCTCGGCTTGCGAACATGGCATTACAGACCCATAATGATCCACGAAGTAAGTATTCAAGTTATAAAATAATTTATAATGTGATTTAGCCACACACACTGGGATGTATACTGGCTCCTAGCTTTCAATGACTGTCCAGACCACCAGTATTCTTCGCTCTGGGCGTTATTCACGGCAAGGCAACTCTCTGCAGGACTCTGTGTCAAATGGAGCTAGGAAGTTGTTGTGAAATGATGCTAACAGCTGCAGTCACGTCGTGACACTTGCTCTTGACCTTCTCCCCATCGACCCAGAACTTTTCAGACTCTACCGGCGGAGATTTGGGCTATTATCTCGGCTGTACTGAGGTCTGACACGCTCTTGTCGCGCTCCTGGGTCTCTATTCAACGGCTGGTCATCGGCCTCACACTTCAGTGGGCGCGTTGACGTGGGAGGCATCATGCTTCTCGTGATATGAGAGGGAAAGGAAGCCTCTTATGGACAACTTTATGTGGCTATTTGACATTTGGCCCGAAAGATGGCCTCTTCTGTCTGCCATTCTCTCGAGACGGATTTCTGGGTTGCCCCCAGCCGCGCGGTGGCTAATCTGCACTCTAGTGTCGTATTCTGATGACCAGGTGCCTCTATAATTGTCCCAGGAAGCCTCGGCCCACGTGTGCCGTGACTCGCTTCAGGGACTCGTCGCGAGCGCTTAGCAGGCTTGCTTTCTCCCCCCATCTCCCTCAGCGAGCCATGGCCAACTGGTATCGCTCCGGGAGGCCCTACGACGCCCCCTCATTCATCGCCTATTCCTCGTCTGCGCGGCCGTCGTCCCCCGAACCCGACGAGGACGCGCGGCCGAAGCCCTTGAGCCTCGATGATATACTCGTCCACGAGTATGCGCACGGGGAGGGGGAGGTGGACGCCATCCAGGCTAATCAGGACGCACGCCCCACACGTGAGGGCGGCCATCAAAGAACCGCCAGAAATATAGCAAAATACGAGCCTGACGACTCTCCCTCCATACCACCCGCGCAACTCAGCTCGGTGCGTCGCTGAAAAATCATCCATTTATTCAAAAAAATTCATTGGGTTTCAGGATAGCGCGTTGTGGAAGGGCAGCAAGTACTCTGTCGAGAACTACCACCAAGCTCCATGGATGCTGGGCCCTTTCCCCAATCGCGGTGCAGAAACAAATGTATCCTCGTCAGGCCACTTCCAATTCTCTGGCTCTTTTCGTCCTGGAGTGAGCATCGCTGCTGGACACCACAGTTATGGATACCATGCCCCTCCGACACCTCCGTACACCCCCAGAACTGTACTGCAATCGATCGCCCCCATGCACGGCCCCCCCAGAACTGTACCGCAGTCGATCGCCCCCATGCACGGCCCACCCGTAATCCACATCCCGAGGAATTATTCCCCACCACCCGATGGCCACGCCCTCGTCGCCATTCCACGGGGAACGAATAGGCCACCAGTCGCCCTCCCCCCCACTTTACTTCACGACATTGAAGACCCCGCCTGCGAATTTATGCGCGCACGACTTCGCATTCCCGCAGGCCACCCCGTGTCGCTGTACTCCATCCCCGATACGACGGACGGGTCACGGCCAGGGATACCGCTGCGCGACCTAATTGGGCTTGCTATTTGCGGGAGCGAGCGCAAGATGTTAACTCTTCAAGGCATCGTGCATGCTATCAGCGGCCGCTTTAGCTTCTACGCCAGTGCCGTGAATGAGCCAGGGTGGAAGGCGAGTTTCGTTTGCTTGAATTGATACACGGGCTGAACTCTGCGCCCTACCTACCCTCGTAGAACTCGATTCGCCATGCACTGTCGCTGTACAAGATCTTTGTGCACCAACCGCGCGACGACGGCGATCCAGGAATGGGCGGATATTGGCGGATGATCATAGGCGCGGGGGACGGATATGCAAGGCCTCGTCACCGCACCAAGGGCTCCCCACCGCACCAAGCTCAACAGGCATTGCCGAAGAAGCAGAACTTGAACTTGAAGCAGTGCGAGCTTTGGTTTATCTGTGTTCTTGCTGAACTCATCGTTGTCAGCAACGAGGACGAAGACTCGGATGATGAAGACGAGAGTGATGACCACAGTGCGACCCGCCCTTTTGCGGCGTCGTCCTCGACGCAAACGGGGACGGGAAAAGCAAGGATGCTCACTCGCAGCTCGACGAAGGCTCGGCGTTTGTAGTCGCGCTGTCTCCTTAACAGCGTCGGTGCGACACGGACGCTGTCGTATGCTCTCTTGCTCCTGGATTACTTTGTACCTGGTGTATCTTACTACTAATTTGAAATCGACTCCGAGGTTTCTCGGACCACATTCTTCTAAATCTACCGCGCGAATCCTTGTACTTGGGCAGCCGGAGCTTAAACGATCCCACTGGCACCAGACGCGACGACAGATCAATTCAGGCGCGATTGTTAGACCTTGTTTGACCTTGATGGGGGCGAGTATTCTCGTAAATACCGCCCGTACTCCGACTGGCTCAAAAATTGAATCAGATCCGCACAGACGCGAGAGAAGGTCGCCGCGTCGGTAGTATTATTACTTGTAAGTTATTACTAGAACGGACCGTCGGATAATCAAGCAAGTTCCCCCGCCGCCCGGCACGCGTCCTCCCAGACCTTTCTCACCGCGCCCCAATACTCCTTGGGGTACATCCTCGCATGGGCGACGTGCGGGCTCCCCTCAAACCGCACTTTCCGCACATCCATCCCCGCCCTCTCGCACTCTGCGAAATGTTTCTCGATGTCCCGCCACGGAACCATCTCGTCGCGCTTGGAATACACGTACAGCCGCGGTGACTGGGTTTGCGCATCCGTGTCGAGCCAGGGAAGCAGCCGCCGTTGACTGAGGGTGCTGATCATCCGCTCGATGGCACTTGGTCGCCGGAGGAGGACTCCGAGAACGATGTACAGGAGGCTGAGCACGATGGTTGCGAGCAGGCGAGAGAGCAGGCGGATGGGTTTGTTTTGAATTGGGCTGACGAGCGCGAGGACTATGCGGTAAATGCTGGTCCCACCTGGGGAGGAGTCGATGATGAGCGCGCTAGGAGGGATTGGGGGTGGTGGTGACTTTTTGCTTGGAGGCGAGGAGACGGTTGAGTGCAAGGATGTGGAGGGAGCCACCTGGGAAATGAATCAGGTTTTGAGGTTGATTCTCTGGATGATAGATGGACCATTGGAGAACGAGTGCGTTAAAATGCGCTGTTGACCTTCGAAACATCCTAGAGCCTCTAGAACCTCAATTACGGGATGAAATCGTTCTGCCTGGTACAGTTCGAATTATGATTTGCGAGTCTGAATTGAACGCACCAGTATCGCGCGCGACACAAAGAAGAACGAAAGGTGGCTTCTGAGCACAATTATCGTCGCGCCGGGATAGAGCGTTCGATACGTTTCGGTATATTTGAGCAGATGGGATCGACGGGCGGCCATCCAGCCAAAGATGAAGACAAGTCTGTTGAGCTGTTATTGGGTATTCTATTCGCAGGAAACGTCGCAAGAACTCACGTTGGATCAACAGCCTGAGTAGCATCATCTGAAGCTGTGAACTCGGCAGAGTCGGGCGGTCGATATATGAAAGCATGTTTTCCCAGCGGAGTATATCCCAGTGGCTCGAGCGGCGGAGCTGGAGTGGAAGACATCCCGACGCGAAGGTTGGGGACAAGTCGCGTCGCGTCCATCAAATTTGGGGCAGTGTTCCGGCTCGGGTAACGATTAGATCCGGACCGAAGATGAACACGAAACACAAAAATACGGAACAGCAGCTTGAGCGACAAGCTACGACTCGGAGCGACCATGGTCCATCGATTTAACGTTGTTTCCCTAGTCCTAAATGCTGCATTTCCTACACAGACAGATTACCAGCGTCGCGTCTCGGGAGGTCCTCTTGGCTTGCATTGCACGATTTGGAGTCTTTATGGATGAATTCGACTATCTGTCAACACAACCCGAGCCCGGCGCATTGGGAGTAAATGCGCTTTAGAAATTCTTTAGCCTTTCTGAGGTGATACGGGCGTCACGGAATGCTGTATGCGAGCCACGCCTCGCCCATCTGCTCATCTCCGCCCACCCAACGGCTAACCAGGTGAGATACAGCGGTTTTGACGACCCATCCCGCGATAATTATGATTGTCGTGAAGAACGGATGCGTGTCAAGGATGACTGGTTCGCGAATTATCACTGGCGCGCTTCCTAGAGAAGGGAGGAGAAACGTACCTCGCAGCCCAAATCCGGCAGACATTCCGCCAAGAACATTCCGCACCACCCATTCACGATCTATGCCTTCGTCTCTGAAGAGCTGAACATCAAATGGGAGGTTCATCGACTCGGATGACGGTCGCCAGATGGTGAGCAGGGAAAGGAGGAACAGTTTCGTGAGAGATGAGTAGAATAGCGTGAGTGGTATGAGGGAGAAGCGAAATTCGCGTCTGATGTCGGATATCGATCCCGGTTGTCGTTTTAGCTGGTCTGCGATCCGCAGTACGACGAAACAGGCACAGATGACTCCACCATGAAAAGCAAAAGTTTCTTGAAAAGAATGAGAGAGATATAACGCTCAGTTTCCCCAGACGGACCCACAAAGACGCCGACGAATGTTCTGAACAGCGCGTTCATCGTCTGCATTGTCCAGGGAGAGGTATCGCGTGGTTGATTCGGGTCTGAGGTAGGTCATTCGGTCAGGTTAGAGCAGAATACAAGGTGACATACTCAAATGGGCCCATCGAATGACTGCCTGGAGTAAAATGCGATGCAATGAAGAGCTATATTCCACGCACAAGCGTCAACGCAAATCAAGGGTCCGCCAAAGCGAAGAATAGCCAGCCAGCGCATCTATTTCTGTCAGCTTTTATTGGAGGAAGTTTGGCCCTGTCCTACCTTCTCTCTTTGCTTGGAGGCGTCAGCGGGTGGGTCGACGAGAGAGCCCGCTGTGGACCGACGAGGCTCGGTTCCACGATTGTACAGCAAATGTCGAAACACCGCGCGTTTGAGCAGAATCAAGTCAAGGAGCAGAGTCAATGAGTCATGCTCGACGTATGGATCAGCAAAAGAGTGAGTTTTGTTCTCCGGGGGTCGTTCTCGTTGCTCTTGAGCACATTTGTGCTGGCGTTGTGGTCAGTGTTTGGTAGGGAGGTTTTGAATTCACATACACATTGCTCCAGCCGAAGGTTGTACTCTGATTCGTATACAGTGTACAGAAACGGGATAGCGGAGGTGCATGTTGTGCATATTGGCATCGTTCCAGGGCCGTGACGTGACGTGACACTCGATGCCGCCCGCCCCGACGTCCACGCGCGCTCTCAATGCGATATTGCCTCTGATAGCGACCGCTCCCTACGAGGCTCACCAAAAGGCTCGCACCTTTGCCTCCCGATACGTCAAATCCGGTCAGCACGACGTCGCCATCGACGTGCTTTTCCAGAGTGCCCGCGAACTCTTCAAGGTCGGCCAGTCGGGGAGCGGTGTAGATCTCACTGGATTCCTGCTCGAGGTCTATGAGACCAAAGGCCAAGTCGTATCCGACGAGAGTAGAGGTGTGTCCGGTGAACTACGCACGGCTGTGGATCGCTCATGAGATGGTCTAGGCCGATTGACCCAGCTCATTGCGCTTGCTGGCTCGGACGGCGCGTGGCGAAAGACTATCATTGACAAGTCCCTAGCGTGAGGCGCTTGTCGTCGTTGTGCGCGCGGCAGATTTGACCCTCCGACTGCAGCTGGTCCACCATGAATGGCGCAAGTCCTGCTGGAGACGCCGAGCTGCACCACTATGTTGGTGAACTGCTGTATAAAGGTGTGTGCCCTTCCTTTTGATCACCTCGTCTAACAAAGCTCCCAGAGGGCTCCTTTGAAGCTGCAGAACCTCACTTCCTCGCCTCGAGTAAACGCGACAGTGCCCGGCTGCTAGCTGAAATGTTTCTGCAGTGGTCTGCAGCCGACCCCAAGTCGCATGGGGCCTTCGCCTTGCGTGGAATCCTACCGTGGGTCGTGCAAGTACGCTCCGTCGTCAGCTCACATACCATACAGATACCTCCTGAACGGCAACATCCTCTGTGCACGGACCTTCATAACCCACTTTGTCGCCTCCCTCCCCCGCGCCTCCGACGCAACCATGTCTGTCGGGCCCGACGCAGAAGTTATCCTCGTCAAAGACCCCATCGTCAACTTTGCGCAGCTCGCAGTGCTCACCTGCCAACGAGCGCAAGGAGACCGCAACAAAGCGGTGCGCGAGAGCTGGGTGCGATTGTGTGGGACGTATCAGAGCAAGGGCGGGGTGCTCACGACTCCTGAGGTTCGAGCGGTGCGTTTGTAATGCCACCACGATTCATGGACGCTCATGCAGCATATAGGCGCTGAACGAAATCTCCACCTTGTACTTCGCCTTCCCTCCACCACGCGGGCAGGCAGGCAACCCGTTTGGCGACATGTTCTCTTCTCTCCTGGGCGGTGGGCCCTCGTCAGGCAGTCCAGCTCGACGGATGTTGGCGCCTGCCGCGGGAGGTTTGGATTAGCGTGTTTGGGAATCCCGAATGAAATACATTGGTATTGAAATCATAAAAAAACTGTGCTCTAGCAAGACGTCTTGGGGGCAAACGGCGAGAACTTGAGCTTCCCGTTTGTTCCGTACAATCCGTATCCGGGCTCCATATCTGTGAGCTCAAGTGTCAGTAAACCTTTCGCCATATGCTCTATTGGACTGACTGTCGCTGTAGATGTGCCAGAACCAGCCCACGCCCCCGCCTGGGACGGTCTTGAAGTACGAGCAATGCGCGTCGAGGACGCTATAGTAATCCTGCATGGAACGTTACACACACGAGTCCAGAAGCGCAAGCGGAGAGAGACCACTGACATGCTCGTTCTGGACGTTCGCCACTGCTGAGGGAGAGTTTGGTTGGACGCCGTCAGAGGTCTAGACGATTCATGAGATCGACGTATCGTTTTCGTATTCTTCTTTCTGCTCACCACGGACGGCCATCCATTCTATGAACATGGATTAGCAAGTGGGACGAAATTTGGGCTCCGCGCTAGCATACTGACCTCGGTGAGGTAAATCTTCTTTCCTTCCCCATTATCGACAAACCAATTCAGATCCGTGAGCACAATCGGCCACGAATTGTTTGCTGTGCAGTTCAGGTGAGTTCAGTAGCCCTCTTCATATCCTTGCCAGCGAGGTTCTCACCAGTCGACGCCAGGGTAGAGAAAAACGGCAACATGTGTGCGTCTATAATATCTATCGCGTCCAGCACGTCCTGTGCGCCATCGTCCTCGTGTTCCTGTATCCCCCAAAATAATCAATCCAGAGTCGAGTTCAAGCCCTGAATGCAAACAGACCTGGTATCCATACGCCATCTCCGAAATCGTCACCGGAATCTGCAGACTCGACAAGTTGGCCTTTGCGGCGGTGACTTGTGCTGCGAGGACCGGCGGGTCCAGGACCTTGTACGTCGTTTGTGATCATGAGAGGATATCGACGAATGAAAACTCACCCAGTCGTACAAAGGCTCGCTCCCGAACTGCAACGCTCGAGTGACGAACTTTGCTTTGGGATTCGAATGGAGGATCCCGAAGAGCGCGTCGCGTCGGCCCTTCCACTGGTCCGTCCCGTCAAAGCCGAACTGGTTGCCGTTATTCAATTCGCATTGTTTCCACCTTGATCCAATCTCACCCAGATTAACGCGTGTACGCCGACTTGTTCGACCGTGTTAGCAGCACGAAGGCATAAATGAGTGCTAAACTAAACACTCACCCCCGGCATCCCAGGCCGCCTCAATGACGTTGTTGCTATACCGCCACAAATGAATTTACTGTAAACTCCACGAAGCGACCTTGGTCCTGGACTCACTAAAAACCTAATGCGGGGCGTCAACGTTAATTGGTCAACGCACTAATGAACTATTATCCTCACCTGTGGTATCGCAAAAGCCGTACAGCCGAATATACCGCCCGTTGAAGGTATTCCGGATGTTGGTAAAGTCGGTGCGTAGTTGAGTGAGACTTTGGCCTGGTTCAAAATCATGAATATTCTTCATAACACAGAGCCGTGTGGAGACAAATTCCCCTCCGTACGGAAGAGAAAAGAAACAGAAAAAAGACGCGTAACTCACAAGCGGTAACCTCGTAGCTAAATCCGACAAACGCGTATTCAGTGGATTTGTCGCACCACCAGTTGGTCAGGCTCGTCGGGACAGTTGAAGGCATCGTAAAACCTACGCGTATGTCAACGCACTCCTGCCTTGCACCATGAACTGTTCAACTCCACGTACCTATAGCGGGGAAGCAATTCGGCGGGGCCACTGCACGGGCCGCGGCGCGCGTGCGAGTTGGCGTAAGGTCAAGCTCAAGCTCAGACCCGGGGGATATTGGCTCCGCGGTGAGTGGATGGCCGCATATCCTCGAGAGTACGCTGAGTAGAAAGAGGAGGAGGAGCGACGGAGACATGGCTGGTTCTTGGGTCCCTGCTTCCCACCTCGTATTTAAACGACCCCCATTCCAGTGAGAAGAGCAAAGCAGGGCATATGGGAATCACTAGCAGCCTTCATATTCCCTCAAACAGACGAATGCGGACGCCTTCACGCCGCATGCGAGATGACACTTGCATAATGCGATTCAGCGAGAGGCGACGTCCGAATAGCTCTTGTGAGCGATCCGAATAGCTCTTCTGAGCCAATACCCTTGCGATTCGGAATATCACCTGAACTGTACGAGGCACAGAAAGAGAGGAAAAAGGCAATGTGAACACGTCAGACCGTGCGCTATCTTTGCTCACATGATCGCGAAAGGTACAACACGCGTGGTTACAAATTCGAGTCTCTAGGCATTTACATGTAAATAAATCTAATCTACACCATACCTGGCCGCGAATCCGAGTCGTGAACCTCTTCCTCCACCGGGACCAGCGTCGAGTTGCTCCGCGCACGCACCGTCGACGAGCCGCTCGACACCGACAGCTTTGGTAGCCGTTCCGAAATATGGCCGACCAAGCCACTGCGACGTGGATCAAGCTCCTGGATAAGCGCCTGGGCAATCTCTATGGGGTTATGTGGCGATTTGGTGGTATCATCCGTGTCCTGGTTCGGATTAAGCGTCGAATACTTGAAGCTGTACTGTGGTCAGCTGATGTTCGATATCCGAAAATAGGTTCCTCAGGCTCCGACTCACTACTTGCAGAATGTGTAGAACGCGCTCGCGATTAGGGAGCCGAGGAAGGGTCCGACCCAATACTGAATCTTCGTTCGTATATTGAGCTGAAATGAATGAATGTCGCACCACCCAATGAAACGGAGTCGGGAAGCCCGAAACGGCAGCGGGACCAAAGGATCGCGCTGTGTTCATCGAAGCTCCGGTATAGAAGACAGCGAACCTGCATATGGTGAGGCCAGGGCGCGGCATGCATCCACATGGCTGACTTACAGGTGACAAGAGAAGAGGGTAAGACCGATTCCGACCTGGATTGAGCGACATGGGTCAGGATGGCGTGAGCGGGTGAGCGAAGAAATACTCGCAGGTGCAAACGCTGTTGCCTGATGTTTTCTCCGCGGCGAGGAAGAGAACGGCGAGAACGAGCGTGCCGGTGATGAACATTTCGATGAAAACGCCTTGAGTGGGTGATGCTGGGATTGAGCCCCGTGCTGTCAGTGAGCGGACATTAGAGGGATTACTACGATGAGAGAACATGACGTACTTGACAGCGAGCTTCCCAGTGAGGGCGACGAGCAGCAGCGAGGCGATGAGCGATCCTCCGAATTGGGCAATGAAATATAGAAGACCGCGAAATGGGGGAAGGATGCCAAGAAGAACAAGAGCCACGGTGATACATGGGTTAAACAGGCTGCCTGTAATCCTACGGGGCGTTTGTTGGCCTCCAACGGGAACATCGACGGGAGCACGCACCGAAAGAAGACCCAAGCGCACACCACCTAACAGAGAGTAAACGACACATGTCTGTAGAGGAGACTAGGACATACCAGCGAGAAGCCCATACAAGTCGAGACATAGAGCACCTGTACGACATTCGAGACGCGTGCATCGCCGGAAGTGGCTGCTTCGGCTGTGGCTGCTTGGATCCCGCCGAGGCCAAGGAGGAGGAATAGCGTGGTTCCGATGAGCTCCAGGGATGCGGCGAGCAGGTCGTTGCGGACGTGTCTGCTGATTCGAATGCGCACCATGGCGTGGATGAAAAAGGAGAGTGTTGTTTGGTCCAGTTTGTTCCGCCGGTGACCGTGATTGACGGCTGATGTCAGCAAGAGACTCTGCGCCAGCGAAGTCGGACGAGTACAACCTGAGTCCACCGCAGTCTCTTGGATTCCTCAAAGTATTCAATAACTTCGATTCAAAACTTTATCGAGCCAGTGGAAACTACTTATTGGAGACCCGACGAGGTGGGCATACGCAGCCTGTGAACTTTGGTGCCTCCACTCTGGCCTCCGCTCCCTGTTTCCTCCACACCCACATCGAGCAAGTCTGCACCCGGACCTAGTTCAACCTCCACCTCCACACTGTGAAGCTGTCCACAATTCGACGGGCACCGCTTGAGCGCGATTTCTCCGAGATAAGTGTTGTCCTTGACGCGCGTTCTCTCTCCTTCAAACACCCGTACTGCTCCTCCGCAGCGAATTTGAACTGTGTCCTTTTTCTTCGTGGGGCACGTTGTATTGCGCTTCATGATTACGTGCATTTGGCCTTGCGAGTCCTCTACGCCGACGGAATGGGCCGCAGCGTCGATGACCAAGATATCGAAGACACCCTCGCCCGAAAGTATGGCTGAAATGGTGGCAGCCCCGTGGATCACAGCCTCATCTCTCCGTACCACCGGCTTTCCGTCCAAAAAATCGGATATGATTTGCGCAAATCGGGGCATGCGCGTCGCCCTGCCCACGAGCAAGACTTCGTCCACTACGTCCTTGGAGATGCGAGCATCCTTGAACAGCTTGTTGATGGGCTCCAGCACACTGAGGAACAGGTCTGCGCAGAGCTCCTCGAAGCGCGTGCGAGTGAGGGTGGTATAGAACCCGACACCTTCGTGCAGTTCCTCCAGCTCAATGTCTGTCGAGTCGACCGTCGAGAGCTCTCTTTTGGCACGCTCAGACGCGGAGCGCAGTCGGCGAACCGCAAGCGGGTCCATGGTAAGGTCTATCTCACGTTATTTATGCGGTTGACCGTCGGGTTGAGAACAGCGCACCTTTCTTATTCTTCCTCCGAAACTCTTCCAGGAACTGCTTCACCAGCCGCTCGTTAAAATCGGCCCCACAGAGAGGTGTGTCTCCAGCAATGGCAGTGACCTCACAGATCCCGGCCTCCATAGTGAGGAGCGCCGTTGAGAGATATCCTCCTCCCATATCCACAATCAACACACGTCGTTCCTCCGCCTGCTCCGATTTAGTTTCAAGGGCGTATGCAGTGGCTATCGCCGCATAGTCTTTCACCACACGTATGACTTCAAGCCCGGCGATTTTTGCGGCATTCCGGACCGCCTGGCGTTGAACAGCGGTAAACGAAGCTGGCACGGTGATGACGGAGGTCTGGACGTCCGTCCCCAGCCGGACTTTGGCGGACTGCATCAGATTGCTAATGACCAGTGCCGTGAGCTCTTCGGGAGACTGCTCATTCATGAGCAGGCGGTAAACCATCAAGCTCAACGCACGAATTCTTTATTGTCCGCGGATACATATGGCCTCCCGTTTTTGTTGATGACTTGGAACGGAAAGCGCTTGATATCATCCTGCACCTCGAAGTCGTCGAAGTTCCGCCCCAGGAGGCGTTTAAAGTCGAATGCACTGGAGAATATGGATCGAGTGAGTAAGTGCACGGGCAAGGCACCGAAAAGCATACCATTTAATGGAAGCTACATCCACCGAGACGATGGCGGGAGGTGTGGCTTGCACTTGCCAAGCGCTCGGGATGATTTCAGCGCGGTTTCCGCGCCAAACAGCAACACGTCTGCAAGTAGGTCAGGACTCTGCTGTAGAGGTGGAGAGGTAATCGCTCACGCGCGAGTGGTTCCAATATCGAGGGCAATTACAGGCGCCATGGCGGTGGGAGGTAGGAACTGCTGCGGGGAAGTCGCAACTTGAAGCAGCCTTCAAGCAGGTATCCTGTCAGACGCACGCCAGAAAACTGAGCTTCTGACCCCAAAATGGGCGCTTATCTGGTGACTGGAAGCGCTCAGCAGACAATTTACACGGTTGAAATCGGTTGAATCGCGGAAAAACGCCATCAATCAAAATACTAGCGGGGATATTTCCCCAGAAGGCTGCTCGGGCCGACCGCATTGCAGCCGCGAGGCGCAGTCATTTACATAAATGATAAATCGCGAGGCGAGGTTATTCAATCTTGGCTCTTACCATGACCACCGACCGCTTCACAGAGATCAAAGCCGCTGTCGCTGCTGAAAACGGCCCCGATTTCGAGCAGAAGGCCACCCAGGCCTGGGCAGAAATCATCGCGGAGCTCGCGAAGGTGACGAAGACGATTGTCAAGGAGGGCTCAGAGGCGAGTTTTCTCGCTTCTGACGCGTGGATTGGACTGATTGGGCTGTACTTAGTACATTCCGCGAGTCTCGTTTGCGGACATTCAGGCGGGTACTTTGAGTGCAGAGACAATCGCAGACGTCAAGCGCAAGGGCACCGTTGTCATCAAGGACGTTGTGGACGATGAGCAGGCTCGTTCGTGGAAGGTTCAGCTTGAGGAGTTCATCAAGCAGAACCCGCAAGCCGACGGTGTGTTCTTTTCACAAATGTCGTTCATCGTGAGCTAAAAGTAACTTTAGGTTTTCCCGAAAACGACAAACAGTTCTTCCACCTCTAGTCTGTCTCTCTTCCCATTTATCCGTTTCCTCTCTGACCGGGAACAGCTGGACCAAATCTCAACTCGAGGCCCGCGCGCATCCAAACATGCTCGTTGCGATGACCTGGCTGAACACTCTGTATCAGCCCGGCGGTTCCAGCCACGACACCGACCTAGACGGTGTAGACCTCAAGACGCCTCTGAGCTACGCCGACCGATTCCGTATCCGCCACCCTGGCGGCGACTGGAACGTACATCCGCCTCACGTCGATGGTGCGCCAGAGTTCTTGTTCACTTCGGTGCGAAACTGAGTTTTCGATCTAGGCGGCACAATTGAGCGATGGGAGGATACGAAGCTCCGTGCATGCTTCGCAGAGATTCTTTCTGGATCCTGGAAGAAGCACGATCCGTACGTGCTGGAGCCCAGGCTCGAAGCGCGCACCTCGCTCTATCAGCGTCCGAACCAGGTTTGGGGCGATTTAATTCAACACCAGCTCATTTGTTGATTCTACAAAGTCAAGCGTCTTCCGCACCTTTCAAGGATGGCTTGCGTTGAGGTTCGTGACCTTTCTTTCTCATGGAGACCGCCCTCGACCAACCTACACCATAGCAAAACCGCACCAGGACAGGGTACCTTGAAGACCTTCCCAGACGTTCTCCTCTCCAACGCGTACATCATTCTTCGTCCCTTCTTCCGCCAGCTCGACGACAAGGACATCTGGGATGCGAAAAACTGGGTGTTCGGTGGGTGGTTGAAACCAGAACTACGGCGTAATTTAACAACATTCATATTTTGAAGACCTCTCTGCCCCAGGGATTCCTGGCCTATTCGAGAGAGAGGCATCAGGATTCAGTTTGCGCCCGACAACCGAGCTTCATCCTGTACGTACTTCGACGGAACCCCCTTGCAAATAAATAACGATTGCAGCATCTGGTGCTCGACGAGACGATGACCTCTGTCCCCGCTGTCAACCCAGGTGACACGGTGTTCTGGCACTGCGACGTCGTTCACTCTGTTGAGCGGTACCATAACGGGAACGAGGATTCCGCTGGTACGCTCGTCGTCCAGCCTTCTTTCTCGGATTAACCCAGCTCCTAGTCATGTACATTCCCGCCGTCCCGCTGACCCCAGCGAACAAGCGCTACATTGCACGTCAGGCCGACGCGTTCCGTGCGGGGATTCCTCCGCCCGATTTCCCCGCTGCGACCACTGGAAAAGATCTTGTAGGACTCGGGACAGAGGCGGATCTGGTGCAAGAACAGGCCCGGGTAGCGATGGGGTTGCCGGTCGTTGCTGCCGCTGCGTAAAAGTGCCGCGAAGACGTATCGTTTATGTAGGCTGTGTTTTCATGCGTAGTTTGTACTATCAAGTGCCACTCTTCCCCTAGATAGCATCCTATGCCAAGATATGACCTCTATGCAAAATTACCTTTTTGGGCGCTTGGCGTTGAGTCACTGGGGTGTGACCCTTCACGTGCCATGCTTTGATCACCATTCTCATCACCAACAACCGAAATTGAGGCCAGCTGACACTCGACGGACTAGACTCAGAGGCTAGCGTCAAAGATTAACCACCGGCTTCTCGATGGCCCCACTGCAACCACACCGGGCTGACTCTACGCCGGAACCGAGAGGGACTCTAGCTGCAAGCTGCCTCGTCTTCAAAGTTCAAATCATTCCCCTGGTCAATATACATGCCCCGAAATAACACGAATAATACGATAGAATCCACGTCCTCGTCATGAGATATCATACTAATTTGAAATTAGACGCGCTCGACGGTGCCAACCATCTCCTTGTGATCGCTCCCCGACGAACTGAGGTCCGAGCCGGAGTGGGGCTCATGTCCGTGTTTGGATGAGTGGGCGCGGCGGTGGAGCGCATGGATGTCGTAGAACTCGCGGTTGGCTTGCGAAACGACTGGGACGGCATGAGCATGGATAACGAAAGAAGAGCGGGAAAGAACGCACCGCGGTCCGAGTCAATGAACATGACTTCGTGCACGACAAAGGCCAGAACGGTCGCAGGGATGTTTGTAAGCGCGGCAATGGCAACGTAGCCTTTGCTTGCACCGACAGCTAGAGTTGTGGTGAGTGAGCCGTATGTGGATATATAGCACGGCTACGGCTTACCTCCTTTGCCCCAAATCGTGAAAGCTGCGAAGCGTCCACCCAAGTCGCGAGCGGCGTTTGCCGATAACCCGTTGGCGGCAAAGCCCCATATTGCGCAAGCGTACGCAAGGGCGATGATGGGAGCGACGAACGAGGGAGGAACGAATGGGTTGGTGGGGTCAGTCGAGGCGAAGATGACCATGGCGATGAAAAAGTCCTACACAAACGCGGAAAGTCAACGAAGAGCATCGGACGCGGAACATGGGACATACCACCACGAACTCGTTCACAAAGGCCAACCCGACACTGGCGCCCGGCTGGAGGAAGTTGGCAAAGATGCCCGCGGGCCCGTTGGGGGTGAATTGGATGGCAGCCAGCGCAGCGGGCGGGACTGCAGCCTCGATGCTCGTGATGGTATGCTTGTATTGCAGGTAAATGAACAGGCACGCCAGATAGCCGCCCAAGATTTGCGAGGCGATGTACCTATCGAGGACATGAGCACGCAGGACGTTTCGAAGAACGAAGATACACACCGAACGCCTTTTAGGACGGGGAACTTGTTGAAAAGTATGTGGCAAATGGTGATGCAAGGATTGAAGTGACCGCCCGATGTTGCGGAGCAGCATGTTATCGCGAGCATGATTCCCTGATTGACCAACTGTTAGCGGCGCGCGAGGTTATTTTCAAGAGAGACGGACCGCCGCGTAGGCCCAACCGATTTGAAACAGGGCTACATGCAGGGTCAGCCTGCGATCAACGAGGTGGAACTAAAAAAAAAACGTACAGGAAAGGCCCTGCTCCTTCAGCAAGTTGCCGATGACCCAGACAGCTTGCGAGCTCACGCCGGCGTAGCAGCTAGAATGCCGTCAGTGCGTCGAAAACACGAAATCGGATTAACGCACTAGAAGAATACACCCATCTGCAACGGATTCGTCAGGTCTGTGGGGGATAAAACC
Source organism: Mycena amicta (assembly GCA_029282125.1). Taxonomy (NCBI): domain Eukaryota; kingdom Fungi; phylum Basidiomycota; class Agaricomycetes; order Agaricales; family Mycenaceae; genus Mycena; species Mycena amicta. Next base: position 86,742 of record JARIHP010000086.1, read on the forward strand.
GCAAAGAACTCACCATTTCTGAGAAGCATTCAACGAACGCATGTGCCGGTCCATGACGCAGACGCTCCCAGCGGACAAGAGCTCCGGGACGAGGATGGATCTGGTTGCGGTAGACGATCTTTTGGGCGTTGGCGTCGGAGAAGGTAGTGGCCATGGTGAGTCCGAGCAAGCGGAGGGTGCCTCTAACCCTTTTATAAGTTTTTTGCCATCTCAACGGAACAGGAACTAGTCACAAAGATTGGATATTCGGCGTTCACTAGTCACAAAACCTTTGATATGTGGGGTTCCACCTGACAACCTCTTGTGATGCGAACGCGGCACAACGAAGGCTTTACGTTGACCAGATCTCTCGCTGGGCAAGTGGTAAAGGTCTGTTGTGGGTCCCTGCTAGGCGCTGCGCACCCTGCTGGGTAGTTTGGGCGAGAATTGTGACCCCCGCGAGCTATCGGCGCCAAGCAAGCACCGACGCTGGTAAACGCTGACCCGGACTTACCCCACAGGACCCCATAATCCGGAGGCGGGGCGACATAGCGCCTATTATACGGCGGCCGCCGACCCTACAGAAGCGACCTCCTCTCCGTCTCTTTTCCTTCAAATCTAGCTGCACAAACCGGAGAAGTTAGCGCCGATATAGTACCTGAGGCCCCTGAATGGATCATCAATTCGTCCGCGCGGTAGGCTCGCAAGTTCTTCACGTGCCCACGCCAAGGCTTGAATTCGGATTCATCCTCTCACACTTATGTGTTGAAAATAAAATAAATATCCACAGGCAATCTATCCTCATTGGGCGCTCTCTCGTGTCATCGGGCAGCTCGGAGGTCCTTGCAATTTCCGTCACGGACGACGGCGTCGTGCTGCCTGAGGTTCGTTTAGTGATTTACTCATTACCTTGTCGATTCTTGTCCATTATGGACAACTGTGGGCTCAGGTGGGCTTTTACGGCAGCTCACTCAGAATTGTATTGTGGTTCTGTTTTGACAGATGACAAACATCGATTCTTCCGTGTCAATCTTTACTCGAGTCCCGTAACTTCTCGAGGCAGCGCAATGCTAGAAAGAACCGGCTCCTTCCCCCTTCTGCACCTGGCGATTCTAATGTTGTTTTGTGTTATTAGGTTGGATCCGAATCCCAGCGAGGCACTGAAGAGCGACGTTGGTGAGATTTCGAGTTTGCATGTTATTTCATGCTCGAGGCAGCTACAATTCAAATGGATGCGTTGATTTTAATTGCTCCTGCACTAGGTTTACGCCCTAGAGATCGGGCCAGTTTGAAGCAGATTGAGAACGCGTTGAGCGACAGATTGTCAGTTTCTCCTCAGACCGTCATTCCTGGCAAGCCAAGTTACTCCTTCACTCATTGAACGGGAAGAACGGCTAAATCCGTGGCCAACCTCGTTATTTCATCCCGGGCCATACCGAAGAGCGTCGCACGAATGTTGTGAGCTCTTCTAGATTCCGAAGAATTAGCCTGAAAACGAGTCTAAAAAAGAAATAGGAATCACGCTGGTCGACTTAGCTATCATATCGAGGCGCCCGTCGAGATACATCGTGCGAAACGTTACTTATGGGTCGATTACCATATTGGGACTGTGGACGAGGTTCGCTTTGGGCTTGTTTGTTCCATCTTTGTCATCTGTCATCTTGCCACCTGCTTCCTCACGCCCGCCACTCCAATATCAGCTAGGCCTACGCGTTTCCCGACGCGTAGCGAGCACCAACAATTCCCATGCCGCGCGCCAATCCCTCAGCCGTCATCGAGATCTCCGACTCGGACTCAGACGCGTGTGCACCCCCGCCAACGTCCTCGCAGCCCCGGTACAGCGACCATGACTTCATCGACCTGGATAGCGACGACGACCTGCAGCCTCCTTTAACGTCATCGCAGCGAGCATCCAGTGAAACCACGCTCGACATTGTGGACAGCGAGGACGAGCTCCCGCCCATGGCTACACTACAGTCGGCCGCTCAGAGCCGCACGAAGGAAAAGGGCAAGCGGAAACGCGACTCGAGCCCAGAATACGACAGCTCGGACATGGATACGGGGCTGGACGAGTCCCCGCCAAAGGTGCAGCGGAAGGTGTGTGGCAAGCGTTTTTTGGCCTATGTGCTCACTTCTTGTGGCAAGGCTTCTACCAAGGGACGAGCTCGCAAGACCGACGAGCAGAAGGCTGTCGATAAGGTGCGGCGTCGCCACGCTTGCAACTGCTCTTTGCTCAGTTTCTGCAGGAACGAAAACAACAGGAGGTCGAACGCAAGAAGAAGCAGAAAGCCGCTGAGAAGGCTCACAAAGCCGCTCGAGTCGCTGCTGCGAAGCAACTCAAGAAAGACTATCAGGCGGTCAACAAACTCGTGGGCGACAAAAAAGCTACCCTCGTCGACATGGAGATCGTATTCCCCGCCATCTTCCGCGAAGCAACCCACCGCCCGCTATACGACGCATTCAGAAAATATGTGGATCCCTTCGACATGACTGTGACCATTTCGCAAGAGCGAGAGGTGCGCGGACTAGACGTGTTCAGCTGGATACGGACGAAGAGAGCCGACTACGATGTCGCGGGGCGCCAGTGGATTCCAGTTAAGGAGTACACCGTCAAGGAGTCGACTGTTGCGGTGTATCTTGAGGCAGCTCATCTCGTGAAAGTCCTGACGGAGGGCCAGGACGGCGCAGAAAGTGGACGGGGTATCGTGCAGAAGGTGCGGACGGCCTTCAACGACCCGCGGGTGCAAATCTTCTTCGTGGTGAATGGAATGACGGCATTCGTGCGCAAGAGTGCGACACACTCTGTGGTGAGCGCAGCATCTTTTTTTTTGCCAAGAGTCTGATCATGAATAGCGAGTCAAGGACACGGTCGAGCGTGCGGTCGCGTCTCTGCAAATGGCCGAGGGCGTCCACTTCCTGTATACAGACTCTATTTCCGATGCAGTCGAACGACTGTACGATCTCAGTGCGGATTTGGGCATCAAGCCTCACAAGTACGTTCTCTTCTGCTGCCTATCGGCTATCCTCACATGCCTCACAGACTGATCGAACGGTCGCATCTTCACTTCTGCGCCGACACCGACCAACGTTCCGGCAAATTCCTCGCGGATACTTGGTTAAAGATGGTCCAGCAAGTGCATAGAATGACAGAGTCTGGCGGGGAAGGGATCGTGGAGAGGTTCCCCACGCCGCGGTCGTTGTTGGAGGCGTATGAGCGGGCGCCGAGTCAGCGAGTGAGGGATGATATGGTTGCACCTTGCACGGTGGGTGATTTCTGTGCCCAATCTGTCTAGCAGTGGACTGAACGTGATCCTATGTAGGTGAAGCATCGGAAAGACGGCCAGCTGCGAAAGAATGATGCAATTGGTCCGGCGTTGTCCTCCGTGGTGGGGACGGTAATGTGGGAGCGCGACCCGCTGGCGTTGGTTACTCGGGGAATGAAGTGAGGCGGAGGATCTTTCATGAATGTCCGGAGCTTATATCTTATACGTACCTACATCTATACGGACAATTTACATACAATCACGACGAGATAGAATGGTCCGAGGAACTAGGCATTACTTCTTGCATGTCCACGAGCTCTGTCTTCCGTTATCACAGTGAGAAGAGATGATTGGAGGCAACCCACATCTCGCACTCCGAACGGGCCCTTGAACGTATACGGATCCAGCCCCAAGCAGTCTGCGACGGTGACGAGCTCGTATCCATTACTCTGGAGCTCGGGAATCACCCAAGGCACGATGTGTGCTCTATGAGGACGCATTCAGCGTTCGCTAGGCCAGCGTGTAGAGATGGCGGGAAACGCCTACTTACACTGTATCCGCTGCGAGAGGTGGCAATTAGAGGGCTTTCTTCAGGACAGAAAACTTAGAACGTACGTTGTGTCTCGTGGTTCAGCGCAATGAGGTTTTCAACATGATTTTGGATCTGGGCGTCGTAGTCGGTCTCGCTGTCTTCCCAGTCTTCGCCAACAGAGTCGCCGGAGCTGTTATCCCTCCAGTTAACCCTTTCCCGACGCGTTAGCGCGTACTGCACTCACTCAAAGTCCCAGGTGACGAGGGTTTTGTTTCTGCTCGCAGCGACTTGGCGGACTTGGTTGTTGTAGTTGCCGTATGCTGAGGATTGCGGGGCGGTGAGAAGACGGAGAAGCAAAAGAAGAAACGTACGGGGACGAAGGAATTGTGTCTTGATGCCGAGGATTTTGAGGAGTGCGGCTAGTTCGATTGAGAGTACTGCGCGGAACGGAAGTATAAGGACGGACCATCGAGTCTGTCAATTTCGAGAGCAACTACAGTGCCGAGGTCAGAGCAGACATGGACGAGGTGGATTCACCGACTCACTCTTATCCGCAGAACACTTGTTGAGATTGGGATGGGACCAAGTGTGAGATGCGATCTGGTGACCGGCATTGAATGTGTATTGGACGCGCTTTACGACGTCTGGGTCGTAGATGCAGTCGTCTGTTCGTGGTTAGCGAAAAATAATGGGACACGGATAGAACGCGCAGTTGTCGCCATCTGAAGGAAACATCAACGCACGCAAAGGAAATGAAGAAGGCGACGCACTGACGAAGAACGTTGCTTTGGCGTCGTGCTTTGTGAACATGTCGCTGATATCCGTCCTGGAAGAAACGGAAAGAAGATGAAGGCACCGAAGGTAACCGGCGAAACTTACATGTTGATGTACGGTCCATCGTCCTAACGGAAATGAGCTGGGAAGCTTCAAGATTCTGGCCTTGAGACGTACGAAGGTGAGAGCAACGACGTTGGGCTTGGTGCAACTTGTGATCACCGCGGGCAGGGAAGTGCGGGACCTTGCACTAGGGCCGCCATAGACGGAGTGAGCCGTAGTATAGCTGAGTAGAACGGCAAGGATGAAGGTGAACGGTCGTGTGAGGTGCATTGTCCGTGTTGTTGGGGTGTCGTTCTGCTACTGATTGCTCTTGTCGATGGACTATTTGAACACTGCGCAGCGTTGTCTGGGACACATGGACGGAAATGGAGAGCGGCGCGGCTGTTGGTCGGTCGGGGCTGATCATCGAGGTGAAACTTCATCGCCGCCGGTGCGGGTGGCGCCAACACGGTGCAGGGCCCGAGGTAGGCTGTAGGCGAGATTGGCATTCATGAGCCCAGGTGAGGAGGGCCATTGCGTGCCAGGTCCATGGCCGCTCAAACAAACCCGACGACGACAATACTGGATGGGTAGCGGCGGTCATTCGAGGGGTGTGGACTTTGAAGTTCCGGGAATTGAAACAACGTATCGGTTCAGTACGCTTCAAGTGCTTGTGTTTGGGAGAGATTTGTCCCCGGTTGTTGGTGTAAGTACAAGTTCGAAACAGCCCATGAGCATCAAAATGAGGCAGGATTCAGATGAACTGCGGAAAGAACGTGGCAGTTGTTGAAAGAGAGTCACTTGCCGTTGATGGCCGAAACATCTTGTCTCTCACCGTCACTCGCTATGTACGTTCTAGATCTTCAACTTTCCGCTGGTCTACACCTCTGCAGTTCCACTCTACTGCAAGTGTGTGCCTCCTGGCTCCTCGGAAGCGACGACTGTGCTTGACGGTGCTTCTCGATACGCATGTCTTCAAACAGTCCTGCCAGTGCGGCCCAGTGGAGCTGGGTTTTACTGAGTCTTGGTCGGTTTAGGTAGGAATAAACCGGGACATACATGAAGCAGCTCCTCAAGAAGCTCTTCATCTTAGAGTGGCGCGCTTCAGGAAGAATTCAAGGCTCGCGCGCTATCGGTGCTTCTGGAGGATTGGACTCGTTATCTGGCCTTCTTACGACGCGAGAGATAACAAGAACCGCTCCAGAACAGGGCGTCCGATAGCCACTAGCGCGCTCTGTCAGCACCTCGCGGTCCAGTACTAGTATTTAAGCTGCGAACTTGAACCTGACAGGCCCGTCCTCGTCGTCAAGATACAGCGTGGGTTGTTACTTCTAGGCGCTGGGCCTACCGCCACTAGCCGTGCCGCTCGAGTCTTTTTGCGCATTGTCCGGTACGGAACCGCCTAGTACCTGTGGTGAGTACTGTCTGTTCAGTTATCTGGGAGTCGGTGCTCAACGAATCCATCAAATCAAACGACTAGAAGGACGCTCGCGCCTATCGAAAAAGTCTTTGGTGTATTTTCGCGCGGTGTTCAGCTGTCGAATCTTGCTAGCGCTCAACAGGTCCGGGCGGCCAACTCGGAACGCCGATGGTTGTTGGGTTCTCGTCTCCGAACGAGGACAGAACCACAAAAGGTTTCCGCAGACCTTGCGCAATAGACACTCAAGAGCCACGGCGATATTTCACTTCTTGGCGAAAATTTCTTGGTGTACATAAATTCGGATTTGTGGTTCCGTGATGGTTGTCGTGCTTACGGACAGTGTCAATTGACATCACAGCGTTCGCGTTCGTTCCTGCGTCTGTTCTGACTGTTCATGGCGGAGGTTGAGAGCCTGAGACGCGCTGCCAGGGTGTCACCGGCTGTCATGTTGCCCGCGTCCATCGCCGCCGCCGCCGCCAGAATGCACGCAGGGCCAGAACCTGCGAGGGACCGCGCTCAGGCTGAAGACGCGTCGAAAAATTTAATTTACTAGGCGATCGCGTTTGACAGCTAGACTCCTCGACATCACCTCGCCCGAACCACATCAGCTTTGTTCTATCGTCAACAGGCGGGAAGCCAACATGAGGTATCTTTCCGCGGCAATCTACTGGGCACACTTGCAAATTCGGGTGGAGTTCGGCCAGGCCCGGGATTCACGAAAAAGTCTAGAATTACGTTGAGGTCGTGGCGATAAGGGCCTTTAATTTTCCCTGTCGACATTCGCTGGCCCTGGAAGGTCGCTCTGACAACTGAACTGAACTGACTTGCCGCAAGGTTAAAATCGCCGCGTCACACTGTGTGACATCATCAATGACGGGCAGCTTTAAACGTTGGGTTCCTTGTTTGGGCTGGCATCTCCTTCTTCCTTCCTCCCCTTCCTCTTAACCCTCCCAGCCGTTCGTTTCCCCCGTCCCTCCTTCACGATGGTCTGTGCTCTCTTGAGCAAGCTCTTACTCGTCGCCACTGCCCTCTCCGGCGCCAATGCGTATTTCCTCTTTGGCATGGGTCCGTTCTGTTCCCCTGCGATGCTTGCGTGGAGGCTGAGCGTATCACGCAGACGATGTCATTACCACTGAGCGTATCGACCCGATCGTCAGCCCTGGTACGATTATTCGCGTTTGACTGCACGCAGGGGCTCATTCACTGGCAGGAAAGGTCTCTGGACACGTCCACACCAGTGAGTCGTGTCGCTGAGCACAATGATTGCATCTCTCTAAGATGGCGTCTTAGTCGCTGGTGGGAGCAACTTCCGTGTCTCGACCAACACAACCTTCCTTCGCAAGAGCCAGTGCACTTCCTCGCCCATCAACGAGGATAAGTCGGTCTACGTGTGTATCCCTCTTGTGTTTAGCGCTTTCGCTAACGATACTCCGCAGTGGGCGCCGACCTTGTACTTCCAGTATGCCGCTTACTCTTATCTGGCGACTTTTAACAATCCCCGCCAGCTGGAAGAATGGGTCGTTTTCCAGCGTCAACGGCAGCCCCGTCATGTAGGTCCTATTAGCCAGCGTAGTTTAGTACTGATTCTTGGGCTAGTTGTACGCACTGCTGAGACCTACCCACCTCTCATTAACACTTGACCACAGACTACCTCTTCTCGGACACGCCTGGTGTAACGACGCCATTCCCTGATGACGTTCGTACTCCCCTTGCTGTAGCCCCTCCGTGCTAACGCTGCGCTTCATGTAGTTCCGCATGCTCTCTGGCACCCCGACGCTTCGCAGCTACAACGCCTCCAGCTACGCCCAGCAGGCTGTCACTTTCCTCTGCCTCGACTTCAGCGGCACCTCGACCAAGTTCAACGAGCTCCCTTCTCAGGCGTGCCCCAGCGGTGTCCGTGCGCAGCTTAACTTCCCCTCTTGCTGGGACGGCGTCAACAGCGATTCGGCGGACCACAAGTCGCATGTCGACTACCTCTCCGGTGGCCCTGACTCGGGAACGTGCTCGGACAAACGGTTCCCCAAGACTCTCCCGCGTATTTTCATGGAGGTTAGATTATTTTGCGTCGTCGTCTTTCATACGCTGAGACGGTGATAGATGTATCTCGACACTGGATCTTGGGACAAGTACCGCGACCAGGCGATGAACCCGAACCAGCCCTACGTCTACTCCATGGGCGACCCAACTGGCTACGGATACCACGGTGGTCCGTGTCTCCTTTCTTTTCCTTCCCCTTCCCACCTTATCGGCGTCTCCATGAGACACGTCCATCCATCTCGACATGCGCCATTCATCCTGCCTTCTCGCTGTTGATGTCCTCCTCATGCCCGCCGAGACTGACACGCGCTGTAGACTTCATGATGGGATGGGATGCCGGCGTGCTCCAGAACGTGGTCGACAAATGTCACTGCAACGAATTTGGCGACCCCACGTGCTGCTCCGACCAGGGCATCTTCACGTTCACCCATGGTATTTCTTGTTGCGAATCCTTTATCACAGTCGAATCTCAACTACTCATAGGTGGAAGCTGCAGGATCACCAGGGGTATCGATGAAATCGGTAAGTGTTTCCGTTATCTCTGCTCATTCCAGGCTGATCATGGCTGGTGTAGCCACTGGAACCCTCCCTGCTCTCCCAGGCAACAACCCCGTTGTCGGCGCCGGTGGAACGGCGGCGAACCTCGCTGCGCCCGTCACGCCTGCGTTTATCGAGCCTGTATATGCCTACACCGGCGATAGCCCTACGCAGACTGGCAAGCCCGTGGGACCTCCCAGTACCGTAGATTCGGGTGGTGCGACTACTAGTACTTCTACGAGTGGTGCTTCTACGAGTGGTGCGAGCACGTCTGGACCGGGGTCGGGCTCGTCGTCGTCGTCTGGATCGGGGTCGGGCTCGTCATCGTCTGGCTCGTCGTCTTCTGGCTCGTCGTCTTCTGGCTCCAGCTCGACCTCCGGGTCATCCACCTCTGGCTCTGGCCCCAGCTCCGGATCGTCTGGCTCGAGCCCGAGCTCCGGGTCTTCCGGACCAGGCTCCAGCTCGTCCGAAGGAAGCTCTCCGGCCTCGCCAGGTGGTACTGGCGACAAGGGCGTCTCCAACAGCACCGGCTCGAACCCCTCCAGCCCGCCATCCTGCAGTGCCAAGCACAAGGGCAAGGGGAAGAGCCGTCGCGGCGTCACTGCCTCCGCTCTCGAAGCGCATTCCCGCCGCCGCCGCTTCTCCACACCGGAGGCTCGTTTCAACGATCATGGTTTCTAGGCCTCCGCCTCCGTCTCCCGCCACCACCCACACCTCGACTCGAAAAATCATAAACCAGAAAAAAAAATCGTAACGTCGACCCACGCAAATAACCGTCCCCAGTGCGGTTTTTCTCACTCACTCTCTTTTGCACATATCACAATCGTTTTTGCCTCACACACTCGGCACTTTGTCTTGCCATCCATCGCTCTCGTCTCGTCTCATCTCATCAATCCTCGTGTCGCCGCCCAGCGCGGCTGGGTGCGCTAGCGTGCCCTGCGGTCGGGAATCCGTCCCGTTTACTGGTGGTTCGGGGTCTTCGCCACCGTCGTCTACATAACTTCGCAAACGCCTCTAAGACGGGGAATAGAAACATACACACATACAGATATGGCTACTTGTAGTAGTTCTTTGTACTGTGCATGGAATTTGGGGAAAAAATGGTTTTCTTGGTACTGGCCAGTAACGCAAAGGAAATGAGTTTGCAAGGTTCGTGCGATGAAGCGGGTGCCCGGGCCGGCATTGACACGCCGTGATGCGCCTCGTCCCTTCACTTCCAACCACCATCTTCAGCGACCTTCTCGTCGGTTTTTCACTGTATCCGACCGGAAGCTTGGTTATCAGCGCTCGAGTCGGATATCGTCAATGTCGTTCTTGGTATACATCTCGACTCGATTCAAAGCGTCGTATACGTTCTGGGCGTAAACGACCGCCTTCCTTTAAACTTAAACAGCGAGGCAGATACTTGGATTAGAGGTGCCTTGAGGCTGGCGAACTTCTTGCTCCGGTCCTGGCTTCCTCGCTCTGAATCGGCGAATTCGAAGCCGCCACAGAGGTAATGGATGGAGTGCAGATATAAGGCCATGCTGGATGATACGAGACGGTATTCGCTGGCACACCTCGAAGATGCTCCCTGTGGTTGCTTTCCTCGCGCTCTTTGCCAGTGCTGGCGCGTCTCTCAGCGCGGTCACGTTGAAGGCGAGACAAGGAGCGGAGTCTATCCCAGTGATCACTAGTTGTGTGGTTCCGGGCGATATTGCGCTGACATTCGTGAGTGTTTCTGGAGCTATCCTGCCCCGGTGTGCTCATTGCCCTGGCTGAACAGGACGATGGGCCGTATGACTGGTTGGAATATCTGTGCGACACCGCTTCTGCTGCTGGCGCGAAAATCACCTTTATGAACAGTGAGGGGACTTGACCTCACGCATTGTGGTAGACTGATTGCTTTCTCAAAACAGACGGTCTCAACTGTGAGTCGTGAGCTTAGAATCGAGATCTCTAGGTTTATCAAAGCTTCTTACAAACGCCAGGGCGATGCATCTACGACAAACACGCCGAAATGCAGAAATGCTTTGGTCAAGGCCACCAGTTCTGCTCGCACACCTGGGCTCACAAGGACCTGACGACGCTGAACGCGACGGAACGTACGTTTTTCTGTTTGCAGGACGTTGCACCTGCTGACGCGCTGTCTAGTGGCTTCTGAGATAGACAGGACCAACCGTGAGCGGGTTCCTCAGCGTGTTCTGGCTTTAATGGGAGTCCTCTGTTGTAGAAGCGCTGGTGGACATCCTCGGTGTAAAACCGAAATGGATACGTCCCCGTCAGTTTTTGTGGCTGCATCCCATTCCATCGAGGGGCTGATATTTCACAGCGTACGGCTCATATAATGACGATGTCGTTAACGCTGCGGCGCAACGTGGACAACAGCTGGTTACTTGGGACATGGAGTGCGTTTGGGTTCAGGGCTCGCCTACTGAAGTTTCTGCTCACGGTGTTGTAGCTCCGGTGACTCGACGGGTTCTCCCCCAGAAGATAGCGAGGCGATGTACGACAACATCGCAAACAAAACGCAGAACGCTACGATCTGTCTGAACCATGAGACCTCGAGTGAGTGCCTCATCCCCGGTGATATCCAAGATTTGCTGAGACGGGTCTTCTAGATTCCACTGTGTAATTTTCGTTCTGTCCTTCTTGTGTTTCTGTCTTGACTTGCGCCTAGACACGAGGTATTCCCCCACGCACTCGAGGTGCTTATCAAGGCTGGGTTCAGGCTGGTAACCCTCGCAGAGTGTCTTGGGGAGAAACCGTATGTGGACAACCCGGGGCCCAAGCAGCCGGCGGTGCGTAATGTATCGCTTCTGGTTCTTCGGATGCTGATAAAGGTCGCTTCCGAGTGCAGTCTGGATGGCATTGCTGAGTGCAAACGTGCGAGGGGTCGAGTAGTAGACGTAGACGTAAAATTGAGGTTGCACGCACACCTATTGGACTTTTTCTTGGTCAATGATTATCTTTGCTTAGGATGCACGTTTGTTGGTGCAAAACGCGTAAGAAAACGCGATCATGGCGCCGTTACTTATCAGTAGTATGTCACGCCACCCATTTTTCTCTTTTCGACCACGACGATGAGCTCCGATAAAGGTGCGTCTTGCGGCTTCTGCGGGCTACACCATCTGACCAGCAGCGCAGTTCTCGTGGGAGTCATCGGCGGCAGCGGTCTCTACAATCTTGGGAATCTGACTTTTGTGTGAGTCGGCCATGGCCCTCATCCGCTCTCGTCCTCAACGCCTACTGGTCCAGCAAGGAAGTCAATCCCGAGACTGTGCGCAATCTACAACTCTTCCAAATATCCAGCATCTAACTGCCCCGTAGCCCTGGGGCTTCCCTTCGTCGCCTATAGCCATCTCTGCGTTGCCTTCTGGAGCGCTCGTCGCTTTTATTGCGCGACACGGCATCGACCATTCCATCTCGCCCTCACATATCCCCACACGCGCCAACATTGCTGCATTCAAGTCGCTCGGTGTACGCACTATCATCGCATTCTCTGCTGTCGGCTCGCTCCGGGAGGAGATCCGTCCGGGGGATTTCGCGTTGCCGTCGCAGATCATCGACCGCACCAAGGGGATTCGTCCAACGACGTTCTTCGAAGGCACGGGATTGGTTGCCCATGCGGGGTTCAGCGACCCGTATTCGCCGAAGCTGGCTGCGTGGCTTGAGAAGGCCGTGGTTGCTGCACTGGAGGCGGAAGGACGCGGGGTGAAGCTGCACACGGGCAAGACGCTCGTCGTCATGGAGGGACCGCAGTTTTCCACCCGCGCGGAGAGTCTGATGTATCGTCAATGGGGCGGAGATCTTATTGGGATGACTGCCCTCCCCGAGGCGAAGCTGGCTCGCGAAGCTGAGATTAGGTGTGTGTCGTCGTCTTTCTGGTAGCTGACGGCTGATATAATGCAGCTTCGCCCTCGTTGCGACCGCGACAGATTACGACGCATGGCGGCCGCACGAAGCCGGGGTGACTGCCGCCGAGGTCTTCAAGATCCTCAAGCAGAACGCGGACACATCGCGCCATGTCGCTGCCCATGTCATCGAGAGTCTGTTGGCGTCTGCGGACGAGACGATCCTCGGGGAGGAGAATGGGAGCATGCAGTTTGCGTTCATGGGACCGCCTGCTCATCACAAGAATGCAGCACTGGCGTATGTGCTTCCCGGGTACTTTCAGGCGCCATAGACAAGTAGTTAAAACGTCGAGTACAACGCGTGTGGTCACACTATCGTCACCCTGTTTGAGATGTGACTCTGCACGTGCGTGTGACAATCGCTCTTTCTTCCTCGCCACTACAATGGTCCGTCGAGGCGACTCGTCCGAGCCGGAGCCTGCGCCCAGCCAGGCATCCGAGGCAAGCCAGAGTCAGAACACTTCCCCCAGCCGCGTCAAGGCAGAGAGGTCCCCAAAGGGAGCAAAGCGCGCAAGAGTCAACGAGGCCGGCGACGGCGTCGCCCGTGAAGACGAAGGTGGCGACGATGAAGAAGAACAAGGCGAAGAGGAGGAGCCTGCGCATGTCAAGATGAAGACGCTTCCTCGGGACGTCGACGGGTAAAGTGGCTTTGTATGAGTAGAGGAGCCATGCTGATTGCAGCAGGTACATCCCCGGCTCCATTACACGCATCAAGCTGCATAACTTTGTCACCTACGACGACGTCGAGTTCTGCCCGGGTCCCTACCTCAACATGATCCTTGGCCCCAACGGGACGGGCAAGTCCAGTATCGCCTGCGCCATCTGTCTCGGCCTCAACTGGGCCCCATCCATCCTCGGCCGCTCCTCTGAGCTCCCCGCCTTTGTCAAGATCGGTACCGACTCTGGCTTTATCGAAATCGAGCTCAAAAGCCCCGCCGGCGAAGGCAACCTCATCATACGGCGGAACATCAACGCGAAAAGTCGCGCGTCCAACTTTACGCTGAATGGGACGAGCGCGTCGGGCCAGGAGATCACCAACCGCGTTGCGCGGCTGAACGTTCAAGTTGGAAACTTGTGCTCCTTCTTGCCGCAGGACAAGGTGTCATCGTTTGCGGCCATGTCGCCTATAGGATTGTTGCGCGAGACAGAGATCGCTGCGGGAGACGAGCGGTTGTTGGCCTGGCACGAGAGCCTCATCGAGGATGGAAAGAAGCTCAAGACTGTTGCCGAGGTTTGTGGCTTTGTCGATGGCCTCCCGATACTGACCATGGCGTAGGCTGTAGCCAAGGACACGGCCCAGATGAACCAGCTCCAGGAGCGCAACAACCAGATCGAGCGCGATGTACAGCGGTACAAAGAGCGCAAGGAGATTGAGCTCAAGATCAACATCCTGCGCATTCTCGTTCCCGTCGAGCGTTACCGCGAGGCGCGCACCAAATGGATCGCCCTCAAAGCAAAGAAGCAGGTCTTCCACAACAGAGCTTTGCGCCTGAAGCAGAAGAACCAGCCTGCGCACGATTACCTCCAGTGCGTATCTTTCCTCCCCCCGCATCTAGTTTTTTTAAATTTCGCGCCCCGCAGCTCTCTCGAGGACCAGCACGCGGCGTTGAACGAGCAGAGGGACAAGTATAAGCGTGCGATGGGAACCGTCATAGAAAGCCTCAAGGTGGCCAAGAAGAAGGCTGTCGAAATGGCGAGTTTCTCTTGACGACGCTACAGACGCGTATTGACCTAAGTATTTGCAGGAGAACGAAACGGAGAAATTCATCACCGGCCTCGAAAACGTAAAGAAGACCGAGGAAAATAGACTGAAGGCGATCAAGAACGCCGAGGCTCAGATCAAGGCCATCGAGAACCAGCTGGGCGAGGATGTCCGTTATCTTCATCTTCCGTCGGCTTCCTCTGACTGCGTCATATACTAGGTCAAACCCAAGGGCGACGAGGCGGAACTGCGTGCACAGATCCGCAGCATCAAGACGGCGTTCCAACAGACAGGCTTCGACGACGACAAGCGTGCCTATGAGACCAAGCGGAACGAGGTCGAGGAGCGCAAGCGAAAAAACAAGCGGAACGAGGATACCGCGAAGGAAAAGTGCGAATTCATCGTTGCTTGCGTTATACAGTGTCATTGACCCGTTCCGATAGTATGACGCGCCTCAACTCGGTTTCTGGCCGCAAGTTTGAGGCCTTTGCGCGTTGGGACCAAGCAGGTGCAGACGCCGTTCGCTGGCTGCGTGGACACAAGGAGCTCTTCCGCATGGAGGTCTTCGAGCCGCCCGCCCTCAGTGTCACCGTGCCGGACCAGACCTTCGCCAACGCCGTCGAAACCTGCTTCTCGGGTGCTCAGATGAAGGTGGTTTTGCCCAGCTCGTTTCTGGATATATAGTTCATACGTATCCCTTCACAGATGTTCGTCTGCCAATGCCAGGAAGACTACAACACGCTGAATCGGAGCCTCAACGACAACCCCGAGTTCGCGAGGAACGGACGGAGGATTCCGACGTGGTTCCGTCCTGGGGCGGAGCGTGCGGCGACGGAGCTGCAGGGGCCGCCGAACACGAGGGAGGAGCTGAAAGCTATGGGTTTCGACGGGTATGCGCTCGACTATGTCGAGTGCCCGGAGGGCTTGAAGTGGTTCCTGCAGAAGGATCTTAATTTGCACAGAATCGTCAGTGGTCTTTGTCCTCCTGAAACAACACTCACCCAACCCACAAGGCGATTTCACGGCGCGGGGTTGCGCCCACGGACATCCCGCGAGTGACGGAGTCGATGATGCGCTCGGGCGGGTCGGCGACCTTCATCGAGGGCAACAACGTCCACCAGGTCGCGCGGTCTCGATACGGAAACCGTGAGACGATGAGCAGCACAACAGGCATCCGCCAGGCGAAGAACTTTACTGGCAACACTCAGGGTATGTGATTTGTCTGGAAGAAGAGTTGTCGCTCATTGGGTGTTTAGTTAACCAGCAAGATAAGCAGCGCGTGGAAGAGCAGCTGCAGAAATGCAAGGAGGAGGCGACGCTGATCGAGGAAGACGAGAACGAGCTCGCGGAGGAATCCAAGAAGCTTGATGCGCGGTTGAAGGAGAATAGAGCTGAGTTGGTATGTCCAGTTTCGCCACCATCATTTCTCAGCTGATTTTGACGTACAGAAAGAGCTCGAAGCACGTATCGAGGCGATGAAAAAGGCTGTGCAGAAGAGGATGGAGCTGGAGCAGAAATTGCGTACGTTTTCGAGCTTTTACTGCGGCTTGGTCTTGTGCTGATAGCTCTTCCGTCCAGAGAAAAACAGGGACAACCTCGCGAGAGCGCAGAAGCAAGGCAACGCCGCGCAGGCTAGCGCCAAGCTCCGCAAGGACCTCTTCCGTGTGTCGACCAACCGCCAAAAACAAATAGCCAAGGTTGTGGTACGTCGTTCGTCTCAAAGCATGTCCCGCGGTTTAAAGCTTTGTTTTGTTTAGGATTTGGCGAAGGATGTGATGAGCGCGCAGAAGAAGGCGGCTCTCGCAGGGCTGGACTTCCTTCAGATTGGTGCCAACAAGCACGCTTTCAAGGCACTGGTGGAAGTCAAGGACGCCAAGTACCAAGCTGCGTTGGCGGAATTCAACGAAAGTATGTTTTTTCCCTTCATTGTAACGTGGATCTATGTTGACCACAAAACGTCAATAGTCGACGCGCAAGTCAAGAAGCTCAAGGAAGTCGCTGTCAAGTTGAAGGCGGAGAGCGAGGAGGCGCTGAACGACATCTCGGCGGACATCAAGGACGATTACATCAAGGTCGAGCAGGCGCGGCTGGAATACGATCAGGCGCTGGCGCTGGCGAATGAGCAGGGGGACCCTCCGCCTGACACGGACGAGCTGGGCGACCTGGTGAAGCAGCGGACGTCGGCGGAGCTCGAGGAGGAGCTGGAAACTCAAGAGGCAAAGCTCGAGATGAACATGAACACCAATCCTGGTGTGGTGGAGCAGTACGAGCGGCGCAAGCAGGAGGTGCGTTTGCAAACAAGACCGTGGATCTGGGCGAGTGCTGACGCATTTAGGAAGATCGAGGGCCTGCAGAACACGATCGAGAACAAAGAACGCGATGTGCACAAGCTCGAGAAGAATATCAAGCGAACGAGGGTATGTGGCTCTCCGGGTTTCTCGTGCACAGCTTACTCACTGGCGAATAGGATAATTGGGAGCCTGCGCTTCGCTCGCTCATCACCAGCATTGGTAAAAAGTTCTCCGCTGCTTTCGACCGTACGTCCTACTTGTGTTCTTTAAAAGCTGCCTCATATGAGATCTTCCAGGTATCGGCTGCGCTGGCGAAATCCGGATCCGCGAGGAGGAGGCGTACGAGCAGTGGGCTATCGACATCCTTGTCAAGTTCCGCGACACCGAGAAGTTGCAGCTGCTCACGGCACACCGGCAGTCTGGTGGTGTACGTGCAATTGCATCTTTTTTTTTTTTGTGACTTGGAAGCTGATAGATGTTAATTTTGTAGGAACGTTCGCTGACGACGATTCTTTACTTGATGAGCTTGACCGAGGAGGCACGCGCGCCGTTCTCGCTTGTCGACGAGATTAATCAGGGCATGGACCAGCGCGCCGAGCGGATGGTGCACAACTCGATGGTCGAAGTCACCTGCAAACCCGATAGTGCGCAATACTTCCTCATCACGCCCAAGCTGCTCCCCAACCTCGAGTACCACGAGCGCATGAAGGTGCTGTGCGTCAACAACGGCGAGTGGCTGCCCGAGGACGGCGGGACGGGCAATATGATGAGCATGATCAATGCGTATGCGGCGAAGAATGGCTTGTGAACCTTTTGAATTTACTACCTTTCATTCTGATACTCGTACTGCTAATGTACTTTATGTGCGGTACTTACCTATCTTGTTATAATGTAGAAATTAACCGCTGCATAACTTGGGTTTCTTGTCGATTCTCATGGCAGGGATCCCATCAGTGAGGTCTCTCAACCACCACCACCTACGCTCAGCGTCAATGTATCGACCTATTCGCCCTCACATGCTCTCCATTCCTATCAGCGGGAGTGCCTGTTATTTGCTTCCGCGCCATGTCTCAGACGCGGAGAATGGACGCGACTGAGACATCCCAATAAATAACCGGTGGCTTTTGGGGGCTTTTTTCTTCATCTTACTCAAGACCTTCGCATTAACATGCTCTCCAACAACAACACCAACGTCGCGCTCTTGTTCACGCCCGCCTTTGGCGGTGCACCTCTCTATCTTGGCTTCTCCCTTGGAACGGCGGGCCTCAGCACCAAGTACTACCGCGCAGGCCCTCGTACGGTGGTCGTCTGGGGTCCGCCGTCTCCTAGCCTCGACGTATGTTGGTTTCTTCATGGCCAACTCTTCGTCTTTCCCTCTTCTTACTTTTGTCTCTCTCTTTCTCTCGTTTCTCTCTCTCTCTCTCATCGCTCTCGCTCCTAGTCTTCTCATCTCTTCTTACTCCTCGCGTTTCCACCTCGTCTCGTACATGTTTGCTTACCGTGTCTCCAGGAGATCGACATCTCTGCCGTCGACGAAGCATCCGTAGTCGGCTCGCAGGAGGACAACAAAACGCAGCCAGCCGACGCCAACCAGGCCGCTGCGTCCGCCCTTCGGGAGGTGGAAAGGGCTGCTGTGCACTCGGGCACGGTTCGTCGTCGCTTTATTTTTCCTTACAACTGATAGCTTATTGTTTGGACGATCCCCTAGCTCTCGACAGTCAAGGTCGAAGACGGTCGCAACCACAGCAGCGTACGTGTTTTCCCGCTCCTTGTTCTCACTCACGCTTATCATCCTCCAGAATATGTCTATGCATTCTCCAGGGGAAGCCACCACACTCGGCAATGCGGACGAAAAACAGCAGCAGGTCGATGTCAACAGGACCGCTGCGACCGCCCAGGATCAAGAGGCGGACGTTTCTCTGGACGCGTCAAAGGTTTGTCGTTGGTTTGTCTTCCTCACAACATTAGCTCATTGTTCCACGATCCTACAGCCCTCGACAATCGATGTCGACCAGGCGCGCTACAGCAGCGTACGTGTTTTTACCACCGTTGCCTCACTCACGCTTATCACCTTCAAGAATATGTCCGCTCATTCCCTAGATGAAGCCATTACACTCGGCAATGCGGACGACGAAAAGCAGCAGGTCGATGTCATCAAGACCGCTGCGACCGCCCAGGATCACGAGGCGGGAGCTTCTCCGGACGCTTTAAAGGTCTGTGGTTGATGTGTTTTCCTTAAAACTGTAGCTTACTCTTGTACGATCTTATAGCTTTCGACGGTCACTGTACCCGCTCATCTGGAGACGGAAAAGGCTGATTTGAAAGAAACCAAGGTTCGTTGTTGCCTGTTCCTCTCTCTGTTCTTTCCATTTCTTACATCGTTTCAGATGGAAAATCCGTTCTCATATCATTTCGTGCCGTTCCCGCCCCACCCTATCTTCTCAGCGCCACTGCCTATCGACCGGCCGGTCTTCTCATGGCTGGCGCCTCGCCCAACTCGACCCGCTCGTCGCTCTCCTTGGGTATACGACGCCCCACTATCTCTGTTACCCAAACCCAAAGCATCGGTCCCAGCGTCTACGTCGCATAAAAAGAAGAAAGCATCCACGAAAAGCCGACGACTCCCACTTTTGAATCTCGCCGCGGTACCATCTTCCATTACAACGGAATCGATAACGCCCGCACCCGCTACGCCTAGCCCTCAGCGGCCCACCATAGAAGAAAGTCTTCCTCAGAAGCACGACTCTCAGACTGGCATCGTCTCTCCGCCGAGTCCTCATATCTCCCCCGTCGTCACCCCTCCTCTCGAAGCCCTGGTTTTAAATTACGACGAAGCTTCTGCGCCTTCCCAGACCCCATTGTTTATCCTCGGCTTTACCTTCGTCGCCTTGGGTTGCTTTGCATTCAGCATATTCACGCCCTTCGTCGCCTTGTCCTCCATCGCATTCGACTTCATCGTGTCCTTCGCACTTTCGACATTAAATATCGCCCTGGCCTTGACGATTTTCTTCCTCGCCCTGGACACCGTTCGGTACTGTTCTGTTGGTTTTATCCACAATTCCTCCCTTCGGTGAGCAGCATCTTCCTCTGGGCATGTTCGTTACTGATTTGCAAGTCTGTCTAGCCTTCTTCGTCTTGCGCAGCCCTTCATCGACTCTATCATCGTTGCCTTTGGGTATTTTGCCTTCGAACTCTTCTTGTCCTTCGGGTTATCGCTGGTCGATATTCTCCTTGGATTGGCGATCTTCGTCGTCATCATCGACATCGTTAAGCTTTGGAATTGTCCTTCTGTCGATGAATTTTCTCTTCAGTGAGCAGCAGCTTTCTCTTTTCCATCTGTTTCTTATTGTTTTCGGCTGCAGCCCGCCAACCTTTGGTCCTTCGACAACTCCTTCAGGCTCCAAGCTCTTCGAGTGCGTGCAGCTTGCTCTCACCTTCTCTAAACGAAATTGACGTTTATCAGTTAATCTTTCGTGCCTTCTCGGTTCTGGAGCCTTGTTATTTTGGCGACGGTAAGTTTCTTCCTCTGACTTATCTCCCCGCCCTTCCTCACCCTTCCACCAGGTTTATCATTCTTATACCGACCTCGTCATTCGGGATACCCCATCGCGATACCATACCTCTCACCACCGACTGTCCGTCTATACCTCCGAGCCCTGCGCTACCACATGCACTGGCATCTTGTGCCACTTCGAACCCGAATCCGGAGCGTGTACGATAATTGAGGTCAAGCAGTTTGTAAATAGTAGAAATAATACGCTGAACGTCCCTCCGTGAAACTCCGTGTACTCCGACTCGGGCCTCCGCCAGCGCTTTTGGTGGCGCAACACGCGCTTCCCTTCTTCGGAACCTTCTCTGAATTCCGAGCGAAAAACTCTCCCATGTCTACACGCGATTCTGCTCAGATGACATGTACACCCGCTGACCGTCATAAAGCGCATGGAGCCGCCCTACTCGTACGTAGCCCACCCCGTCCAAGCACACACGCAAAACACGAAATGAACAGCATCACACAACGACTTTTTCTGTTTCTGACTACTGCTTTATGCAGCCTCGGATACGTATCCGCGCAGAGTAGTACTAGTGCGGCGGTCATGGGAGCAGCTATCGACCTGCTAGATGCGAGCCGTGCGTTCCTTTCCGCGTTCTATCCAAGTTCCTTGTAAACATCTCCCCCATGCAGATATCCTACACTTCCTCGACGTCGTCGACGCATACGGGCACGTCTCCGTGCGCAATCCAGACAACTCGAGCCAATTCCTCATGTATGTATTACGCGACTTTGACTGATAAGTACGTACCCGGAACCCAAAATCTTTTTAATTTTCAGGACATTCGCCATCGCCCCCGCACAAGCCACTTCCCAATCCATCGTCACGCAAGTATCAAGCATCCATCCCTTCGCATCTCCATCCTAAATGAAATCTCCTCCAGCTACGAAATCGACAACGCCACCGCCGTAGGATTGACATTCAACTCGTCCATCGTTGGGTCCGCGGTGCCAACAGGTTTCGCGGAGCGGTATATCCATTCAGAGGTCCGTCTTCCGTCTTCCGTCTTCCTTCCATCCTCTCTCAAACCCCTTTCCAACATCACAAAAACCAGATATTCAAAAAATTCCCGACGATCCTCAGCGTCGTACACACACACACTCTCGAAATCCTTCCCTTCGCAAACCAAGAACCGGGCAAAGGTGTGCCGCTGGTCTCCCAAATGCACACGGCGCCCGCACTCGGCTCCAAAGGCGCTCCGATATTCGACACGCGCAAGCTCTCGACCGCGATCCTGCCCGAGGACCAGCTGCATGATCTCCTGGTTCGCAATGAGTTGTTGGGGGATGCGCTGGCGGGGACGTTTGAGAGTGATAGTCAGGTTGTCCTCATGCGGTGCGTTTATGTCGACCGACCATGCAAGTCCTTGAGTTGACGGCCACGAAAAAGAGGACACGGAATGGCGATCCGCGCACCAAGCCTCCGACAAGCCGTGTTCGACGCGTTCTACGTCAAGCAGGACGCGACCGTCCAGCTGCAGGGGATCCTCCTTGGCGGGGGGAAGGTCTCGCCAATAGCGCTCGATGCGCGCGAGGTGCAGGATACCGCGACGACTGCTGCGACTCTGGTCGGCCGTGCGTGGTCGATGTGGGTCGCTCAAGTGGACAAGGATGGGTTCTACACGAACGACCTGCGGAACGGGGCGATGTAGGGTTTTGCTTTTTATCCAAAATGAAGGACCTCGAGCGACGATACGTTGTTCCCACCAAACTGCATAAAATTCGGTCAAAATGGAGAGAGAAAGAGAGAGAGAGAAAAAGCGCACCCTGACACCAATGATATTCTCGTTGTTGATAATGACCGTATCAAACGCAAACGTCTCTTTCGACTCGATCTCGACGTAGGGGACGTATGAGAATACGCGCTCCACAAACGCGTCGAGGGAGGCAAACGAGGGGGGCGACGCTGGATTGTCTTTCTGCACGAGCTTGATCATGACGTTTGGATCCAGTTCGAGCTTGGGCGCATTGTCCACCGCCGCCTCGTTAAAGCAAAACACACGTATGGAGGCTGCTTTTCCGGGGACGGTGGCGTCATGGGCGATGGCGACGAGCCTGCTGCCGCACGTTGTGGTGATGTAGTGTTTGGCGATGGGGGTCGCGTCGAGCCAGCGGGTGTGTTGGGGGCCCCACATGTCCCAGGGGAGGTCGAGCCCGCGCGGGCCGCCCGGATGCGCGTGGGGGGAGAGGGCGAGTTGGAGGAGTGGTGCGAGTGCCGCGGCGAAGGGGCCGCGGGGGATGACGAACATGTGGTCCGTCGTGGTCTCTGGGGCGAGTTCGGAGCCTGTGGTGAATGCGAACAGCAGGAGGCCTTGGGAGGGGGATGGCAGGAAGGAGGCGCGTTGGTGGGATTTGCCATGGGATGATGAGCGCGGGTTGGGGTCGCCGCGGCATTGGAACGAGTAGATTGTGTGGCCGAGTTGGAGTTCGGGGAGGCGCAGACAGTGGATGTGGAACTCGTTGTTGTCGGGGCTGAACCCGTCGGGCGGGATGTATACGACGTCTAGTGATGGGTCGGCCGAGTTTGGGATTATGAGGATGTCCGGGGTCAGAAAGACGAGTCCGCTGTTGTATATCTGGATTGGTGGTGTGAGGAGTTGACCGGATTTCCAGTCGAGGAGGTATAGCTCGTCGCCGCCACGATTTTGTTCGCTCCAGTAGAGGAAGCTGATGGCGAGGGTGCGTCCGACGATTTCGATAGAGGCTCCGGGACGCCCGTGTGTGATGGGCACGGTGTGCAGATGCAGCTCTGGTTTTGCTGCTAGTGGGTGTGGACCGCCGGTGGAAAAGCTTAGTAGTTGGACGTTCATGGTCATTTGGAGGAGATTGTCCCGCGCTTGCTCGCTGCATGCCTGTTAGTTTTATAGCTCCAAGAGCAGAGCTAATGCACGCACCAAGTCACCACCGCAATGAGATCGTTCTCCTCGACGCCCATCCCAAAATCAATAATCGACTTGCCCACATCAATGCGATGCCATTCTGGGGGATCGGCCTGGGACGTCGCTGTATACCTTATCGCGGTACACATTTGGGAGATGGGATGGGGCACGTCGCCGACGAGAAAGTAGTCGCCGGTCAAGTCGTATATGCCTGCGGTGGGAAAGTCGAGGAGGATGGTGTGGCGGGAGAGCGGGGCAAAGGACATCCAGCGGTGCTCGCGGTGCTTGAGGGCGTCGAATCGTTCTGCGGCGACGAGATGGGCGAGGGCTGTTGGGTTCTCCTCGATTGCGGTGCGTTCTTGGAGGACGTGGTAGCGCAGCAAGACGGAGTTTGCGAGGAGACGGTGGAGACGGCGGTTGGGAACATGGATGCAGTGTCGGAGATCTGGGTAGGACAGATGCGAGGCACACTCGAGCAGCAGTTCACTGGGCAGGTCGAGCAGATTCATGCGTTGGTCACGTGTGTTTTTTTGGTGCTTTCCCTTGCTTTCTTTCCATGATGCTCATCCCTTCGCTTTGACCATGGGCAATGGACCCTTCCCTCCTCGTCTCCCAGCTCAACCAACTCCTCACCGCGCTCTCCCTCCCGCTCGTCCTCGCCTCCCATACCGAACTCACGCCGCTGCTGCTTATCGGCATCCTCGAGTGCATCCTCCACGAACGCCTCCCGATCCCCGACGACATCCGCGATGCCCTCGCGACGTCTCCCAGCGCCAAGGTCCATGGCGTCAAGATCTTCCTCGGCGTCGTCCAGGCCGACCTCATGGGCAAAGATGTCGGCATCAGCAACATGGACCCCCGACGCTTGGCTCGCGGGGAGGACACCGAAACCCGCTTTGTTGCACGCCTGCTGTGCTGGTATGGTCGACACACGGGGCTCATTCCCAGACCAGGCCGGGGTCGTAACAGTCCGTCGACGCTGTCGCCGTCGACGCTCACCCAGTCTGCCAGGACAACCGACTTGACGAGCGTCTATTCACCCCCCGAGCAGCCGCCCCGCTGCATCCATGAAGTTCCCTCCCCGCCAAACATTCTCTCCCCACTCAGCCCCCGTCTCACGACACTCCCCTCTCCCACATTTCCCTCCGCACTCCTCTCCGCCCCAAGCACAAGCTCAGTGCGGTACGACGGGTACATTGCCCCCGTCGACGAAGACGCCGAGATCGCGGCGTTTGAAGCCCAGCGCGCAGCCACCACAATGCCCATGCCCATGCCCCTGCCCATGAACGACGCCGACGCATCTGCATCACGTCGTCGGCACGTCGACCTCCTTGAGCGCAAGGCCCAGCTCCTTGCCCAAATCGCCCTCCTGCACGCGGCCGACCTTGGTCTTGCTCAAGACCCGTAGCATCCCGCACCCCCCGTCCGAATCTTCGTGCGGGGCACGGAACGTCTCTGCTCTAGCTACGCGGCCCAAAAGCCTAGCTAGCTAGGCCGCCTTCACTGGCGCCATGCCCGGTACAACTCGCCAGGAGTTGTCTGGGTCTATCGATATCTTATTCCTCATTACTGACGCTGTATCGCGGATGTAGTTATACTGTACATATCTCTTGTATATACTTACTTACTTATCTCGCTGCTTGTTGTCTTTGCTATCCTAGACTCGGATTTTCACTTGATTGTTCAGATGGTGTTTTTTGCGCTAGAGGCTGGTTCATGCCTGTCAAGTCCTCTCCGTCCTTCATGTGTGACATTGACTCTTGTCCTCTTCCTCGATGTTCGCAACCAACTTGAATTCCACTGCGCAGAGTTTTTTTTGGGTTTCACTACTGGACTGGGTGACTTTCCATAAGGATAGAATATTTTCTGCATTTTTTGAGAGGTCCCAGTGATGGCTAACGGCAGAATCGGTTGAAAAGATTTATCCTGCTCACCTTTTCCCGCAAGCTTTGGTCCCAGTTCAACGCTGTCGGAATATTTCTCAACCTCCATCTGGAAGGTCCCTCCTGTGCCCGTCCTGCAGCCGATTCTGCGGGGGAAGGCTTTCGCACCACGGCAATGGACGGCCTGAACCATTTGCAGTCGCGATGTGCCTCGGAACTAACGAGCCAGCGGCGGAGTGATAGGCCGAGCCTCGGCATGCCGTCTGTTACGCGACGGACAAGGTTTACAGACGAGAAATAATCTGAAGAGGGGGTCCCTACCCCCTCTCCAGATTTAAGGTCTATTCGACGCGGAAATGAAGCCGACAAGCTTCGGGGTCCCGACAGGTGTCCGGCCTGAGGCCGGCATCGCGTTGAAAAATGCTATAAAAATTCCCGCTACCTTTAGGTAGTGGGTCTAGATACGAAGTTGCAAAAACAAATGGTGAAAACCTCGATCGTGCTGAGGCAGTGCGTGAACACGTGCTCGATCATAACCTTTTTGTTCTCGACGCCGACATCGGACAGGACGCTTGGACCACGCCTCGACATTGGGCTTCGACGAGCTCTGAAATCCGTGCAACGGATTACACTGTACTTACGGACCTTGCGCCTATTATTATTATTATTATTATTACGTCAAGAAAAAAACACCGCCCTCAAGGTTGACTTGCAGTTCACCCACTCCAGCGAAATCACAAACAACTTCCCATCGGGCGCCAACGACGTTATTGATTTGGAGGGTTGTTGAGCAACTGGCGCGTCCGAAAAATCACTCGATGCCTGTGTTCATATGAGTGACTTGACTCTCGAGGCCCGGGGTACATGTACAGTTCGTAGAAAATGAATTAGAAATTGGCTGGTTTTCAAACAGGTAGCGGGCCCTGCCGCTCGCCGGCCTTACGTGAGTATTGTCTATCGTTATGGAAAGTCATCCACTGACTGTACCGCCAACGGTCACTGGCACTGGCAAGTTGGACCTCCGTCGCTCGCACTACTTACTTTCACAGTTAATTTGCCAGAGAACTTGAAGCTGGTGCGTGCTCTTTTCACGTCGCAGGCCATCCGAGTCACAGCTGCCAATGTGCCATCAGTGGCCAGTTTCGCTCTATTTGGCGACGTATACCACGGCTGCCAGACATGCGACGATAAGTACCTGCCGTATGTTTCTTGTGTCTCAAATCTGACCACATACATACAGGTTGACCGACCCCGTTCAAGTGGAGAAGCTGCGCATTGGATGTTGCCCCTGCCCTGTTCCGGATGCTGCCCATATGCATGCAGCATACTCTTCGCACTCGTGATGCCTCTGGAGATGCAGATTTGTTTAAAAAAATTGACATCCTCCCGCGCTATTCCGAGTGGCGAGTCGCACTTCGTTTCGGCGTGGGTTGGACGTCCGACGCTCGCACAGCTGAGAAAAATTGATACATCTCCCTCAGCGCTAGGCCTCTCTCCGGACTTTGTCATTGATGATTCCACGGCTGTTAGCGGCGATAATATCTTTCGTGATACCGCACCCCGTCCGAATCTTCGTGCGGGGTACGCTCTACTCCGAGTCTGAGCCAGCTACGCGGCCCAACAGCCTAGCGCCTTCACTGGCGCCATGTCCGGTACAACTCGCCAGGAGTTGTCCGGGATTCCGGAATCTATCGATATCTTATTCCTCATTACTGACTGTGTCAGGCTGTATCGCGGATATATCTTCGTTCGGGTTTTCGTTCTGTGCGTGTCCCACAGCGGGTGCTCATAGCCGATAAACCAGCCTTCCTCGTCAGATCTCGCGGCACTGTAGTGCTGCGGACGCCGTAAATCGTAGTTTTCGGGAGACCGAACAGCGCTTAAAAACTCGAACCAAGATGCTCCCCAACTCAACACAACATGTTCTTCCTCCGCGCTCTCGCTGCTGCCCTCTTGACCCATGCCGCTCTCACGCGTGCGCTCGTCGCCGTCAGCCACACTCCCTCCGGCAAGCCAATCTTCCAAGCGCCGCCTGGCTCGCGCGTCCAGCAATCCGGCACCAACATGGACGTCTTCGCGCCCAACGGGAGCCTCATCCATGTTTTCCAAAACGTTCTATCGACGTCCAAGAACAAGAAGCGTGCACCCACTCGACGACAGGATGTAAGCGCGACCGAGGCCTCCATCGTGTTCTCGGATCCGTCCAGTGATACGGTCCAATCCCTCAAGACCTCTTTCGTCGTTCCTCCGGAACCGAAAACGTTCGAGAGCCAGATCCTGTTCCTCGGTGCCGGAGTCGGAACGCTAGACGACACCACTGGCGCGCTCGCCTCGATCCTTCGCGCTGCGCTCCAGGTTTGTTTTGTTTTGTTTTCGAGCAATCCCACTGATTTTTTTTTTTCACAGTACGGAGGCACAAACATACCAGGACTCGGAGGCCCTTTCTGGACAGCCGTGATTCAGCTCGAACTCCTTCCCGAAGGGGACTCGGAATTCCTCCAGATCTTCGACCCGAGTGTCAACTACACCCTCACTCCCGGCGACCGTCTGTCCACCTCGGTGACATTCGTCACCCCAGGCATCCCATCGTTCTTTACCTACAACGCCACATTCGACAATCATCCCGAATTCTCCTGGTTCGAGGTCGGCTCGTCGAATCCTGTCCAGGTCGTCAATCTGCGAATGGAGGAAGAGGGTGTCTTCCAGCCGAGCGATTACCCGGCAGGCGCGTTTGTGTTTGAGCAGGTTGAGGTGAATTTGACGACGGGGTTCCCTGATGTTTCGTGGAGCACTGATGAGGATCCGACGACCAATGTTGCGGTCAAGGTGGAGAAGGATGGGTCGCAGGATGCGAAAGTCGAGCTCATTTTCCCTGCTGCCTATTGAGTTTTTTGTATATCGCCGGCAGCATACAGTACGTTTTGCTTATCTCGCTGCTTGTTGTCGATGTTGTTGTCTTTGCTATCCTATCCTATAGGATTTTCACTTGATGGTGTTTTTGCGCTGGTTCATGCCAGTCAAGTCCTCTCCGTCGTACAAGGATTTACATCCATACTGCAATTAGGTGCACTTCATGTGACACATTGACTCTTGTCCTCTTCCTCGATCATGATGTTCGCAACCAACTTGAATTCCCACTACCCAGTCATTTTTTGTTTCACTCTGGACTGACTATACCGCCAACGTTCACTGGAAAGTTGGACCTCGCACTACTTTCAAAGTTAATTTGCCAGAGAAGCTCAGGCTGATGGTACTGCTCTTTTCACGTCGCTGATTTGTTTAAAGGCAACGTGGTTGGGCTTTCTTATAGCGAGGTCTTTTATCGCAGACGAGTGGGGCTTTTCAAAAAGCAGACTCGGGTACTAGGCTCCGCAGCAAATAATACCTGGCTGTGTTGGTGGAAACGTCTCACGGGCCACGGCGCTTGCTCTCTCTCACTGGCAGGCTTGAACGTCTCTAACAGTCGCGCAAGGACTGGCATTCCATTTCATTGCTCGCTAATTGCAGGCTCCTTAGCCCGAGCACTCTACTAGTTGCAATGGCGGTATCATGATGTACGGGCAATTATAACCGATGCATACTTGGCACCACTGGCAGTACGACTGTATCGCTGCGGGACTCGGCGATACCCACAGTGCACCGGCGACAATCTGCTGCTTAAAACTCGACCACGATGCTGCTCCTACAGCATGTTCTTCTTCCGCCGCGCTCTGCCTGCTGTCCTCTTGGCTTACACTGCTGTCGCTCTCGTGCCCAGTGGCCACACTCCCTCTGGCAAGCCAATCTTCCGGGCACCGCCTGGTTCGCGCGCGCGGCAATCCGGCACCAACGTCGTTGTATTTGCTCCCAACGGCAGTCTCATTCATACCTTCGAAAACGTGGTGGCCGCGGTGCCGGCGACGCCCAAAAACTCGAAGCGTGCATCCGAGTCGACGTTGGCTCGACGGCAGGATCTTAGCGTCACCGAGGCTTCCGTTACATTCGGGCCTTCCGACCCGGTCATCCAATCGTTCAAAACATCTTTCGTCGTTCCTCCCGAGCCTACAACATTCGAGAGCCAGATCATGTACTTTGGTGCGGGGCTCCTCGGGCCAACCATGTCCACGTTGCTTCGAGCTGGGATTCAGGTTCGTATTTTTCATTGAACTTAGCGTACAATTGAACATGCCGCAGTACGGAGGCAGCAACACTAACGGAGGGCCTTTCTGGACGGCCGTGATTCAGCTCGAATTCCTTCCAGACGGCGGATACTTGGAATTCCCTAACCCCGCTGTGAACTACACCCTCAATCCCGGCGACCGTCTGTCTACCTCATTGACATTCGACCCCGATGGCTTTCAAGTCCCGGGCCATCCCACCCCGTTTACCTACAACGCCACCTTTGACAACCGTCCCGAATTCTCCTGGCTCGAGTTCGGCACCGAGGTGGCTCCCCAGATTGTCAACCTTCGAATGGAGGAGGAGGGCGCCTTGCAGTCTAGCGATTACCCCGCAGGCTCGCTCGTCTTTGAGCAGGTTGAGGTGAACCTGACGACTGGTTTCCCTTCTGTCTCGTGGAGCACTGGCACTGACGAGGACCCGACCACCAATGTCGAGGTGAAGGTGGAAAAGGACGGGTCACAGAATGCTAAAGTTGCACTCATATTCCCCACGGCTTACTAGTACGTTCCGTGCCGAGACTGTGTGCCAGACGCTTTTACCTTCAATGAATCGAAGCTCTTCTTCCAGGTTTGTTCTTTTTTTCTTTTTTCTCGTTAGGCACACGATGCGTCCCACAGCGGGTGGTCATAGCCGATACACGGCACTGGAACCCCGTTGTAGTGCTGCGGAGAGGCCGTAAATCATAGTTGTCGGGAGTCACATCATCGTGACCGAACAGCACTTAAAACTCGACCAAGATGCTTCCCAATAACGCAACATGTTCTTCCTCCGCGCTCTCGCTGCTGCCCTCTTGACCCATGCCGCTCTCACGCGTGCGCTCGTCGCCGTCAGCCACACTCCCTCCGGCAGGCCAATCTTCCAAGCGCCGCCTGGCTCGCGCGTCCAGCAATCCGGCACCAACATGGACGTCTTCGCGCCCAACGGGAGCCTCATCCATGTTTTCCAAAACGTTCTGTCAACGCCCAAGAAGCGTGCATCGACACCGGCTCGACGACAGGTTCTAAGCGCGACCGAGGCCTCCATCGTGTTCTCGGATCCGTCTGATACGATCCAATTCCTCAAGACCTCTTTCGTTGTTCCTCCGGACCCGAAGACGTTCGAGAGTCAGCTCCTGTTCTTCGGTGCCGGAGTAGGAACGCTAGACGACACTGGCGCGCTCGACTCGATCCTTCGCGCTGCGCTCCAGGTTTGTTTTCGAACCATTAAAGGAGTCCCCCACTGATTTTTTTCACAGTACGGAGGCACAAACTCACAAGGAGGCTCCTTCTGGATAGCCACCATCCACCTCGAATTCCTTCCTGACGGGGGATTCCTCGAGATCTTCGACCCGAGTGTCAACTACACCCTCACTCCCGGCGACCGTCTGTCCACCTCGGTGACATTCGACCCCAACGGCTTCCAACTCCCGGGCCTCCCCACGTTCTTCAACTACAACGTCACATTCGACAACCATCCCGAATTCTCCTGGCTCGAGGTCGGCTCGACGGAACCTGTCCAGGTCGTCAATCTGCGAATGGAGGAAGAGGGTGCCTTGCAGCCGACCGATTACCCGGCAGGCTCGTTTGTGTTTGAGCAGGTTGAGGTGAATTTGACGACGGGCTTCCCTGATGTTTCGTGGAGCATTGATGAGGATCCGACTACGGATGTTGCGGTCAAGGTGGAGAAGGATGGGTCGCAGGATGCGAAAGTCGCGCTCATTTTCCCTACTGCCTATTGAGTTTTATGTATATCGCCGGCAGCAGGTGTACGTTGGGTGCAGGGACACTTTTGCTTCTTTCTTGCCTCAATAAATTGTGGTTGGTTTTCTTCCGCGTTGTCGTACTCGGATCAATTGCTATCTTATCTGAATCTTTCGCGTCAAACCGGCTCGTGACAGTGACAACGGCACTGGCATCACTCTTGACAACCACTCTTGAACTCAACCATGAGCTGCGGCGCAATTCAAGTTACTTCCTATCTAGTACGCTACCATCCCGCGGCCAATTGGTCCGAATCGATGGCCCACCCGTCATGTTCTTGCACTCGGGATGATCCTTCCGTCTCACGCTCAGACCTCTGATTTAAATTTGCTCACTGCTGGCACCTCGGCGGGCTTACAATACGGCAATGGTTAGACCGATGCATTGTCTGGGTCTAAAGGAAGGTGAGCATGGTATCTCCATAAACCTGTTCGCTTGTTATTTCGAGGCCACTTGTTATGTCCAGGCCATGCACCTCAGGCTCGAAGAACGACGACTCACTGCAGGATCCAGAAGAGACACGAATATAGCGAAACTGCTGATAGCCATCCATCTGCGGCTGCCACATATCCATATGCCACAAATTCAACTGGGCGAAGGTCGTGGAATTCGAAGCATCGATACCTGGACAGTTGCTACTTAATACTTAATAGTAAACGCGCCAAGCACGTCTTCCCCGCTTTCCTAACGTCGACGATGCACCGGCCCAGCAACTTCTTCGCACTCGCTGTGCTGGCCATTGTCTTCCTGGTCTCTGCAGCAGCCGTACCCGTTCAGCTCAAGACCGACAGAGACTCTGGAAGCGCGCTTCGTGCTGTTCTTGTCGCAAAGACATACGTCGTAAGTGTGAATCCTCAAGGCGCACCACGATACCTTATAATGCACAGGCGGAGGGGGGGGAGAATGGGGTCATCCATATGGAAGGTGTTGGTGTTGGTGCGTCCGGAAACCAAGGACAAGCCGAGGCGAGGGAGCCTGAGCCTGACAACGGTACCATCCATGTTAATATCGAAGGTATTGGTGGGTCTGGACGAGACGAAGGACAATCCGAGGCGAGAGATAACGGTGTCCTCCATATGCAAGGAATTAGTAGATCCGGAGGAAGCCAACCCGAGGTGAGAGACAACGGTGTCCTCCATATGCTCAGCGGGTCTGGAGGAGTCGAAGCGAGAGACAACGGTGTCGTTCATATGCAAGGCATCAGCGGGTCTGGAGGAGTCGAAGCGAGAGACAACAGTGTCATCCATATGGACGGCATCAGTGGATCTGGAGTCGTCGGACTCGGCGCTCCCTCGGATTTTGCCCTCCGACACGACGAGGACGGTGGGTCGAGCCTCCACCTGCAGATTCTTCTGAGTTACTTACTTGCCCATCCCAACTACAGACTCGGATAGTGCTGCAGAGCCCGAGATACGCGACAACGGAGTTCTCCATATGATTCTCGGTGTGTTGCTTCCCCCCCTCTCTCTTCTCCTCGCTCTTGTATGGAGGTTCATGGGCTTTTACACAGATGGCGATGAAGAACCTGCACCAGAGATACGCGACAATGGGACTCTCCATATGGATACCGGTGTGTAGCTGCTGTCGTTCAACTTGTGGGTGTTGATCGGTTTTTACACGATGCAGAAGAACCGAGTACGACAGAGATACGTGACAACGGGGTCTTGCACATGGGCATCGGTGACTTGCCTTCCCTTGTTCTCCCTCATTCAACTCGTACATATGGATTTTGATCCGCAAATTGAACAGATGGTGCTCCTGCTGCAGAATACGCAGCAACAGGCAAGTTATCCGTCTGAATATCGGCGAGTTACTTGCCTCTTCCCAGACGGGTGTCGCTTATCATTTCTTCTACACAGGGTCGGTCCGCCACACGGACCTGTACTAGCAATTTGAGGTGGGGGCAAGAGTGTCTGTTTAGCTTTGAACCTGCTTCTTTGCTAGTGGACGAGTGTATGTCTGGACGCTGTTCCAGATTGTAAATGTAATGCGATCATTTCACCTGTGAAAGTTGGACTTGTTGAAGTTCTCCCCCGCGGCCGATTCCTAGAATTTTCTGAACTCCACGCATCTGTTACCGTCGTTGACTCGGACGTTTGATCCAATAACTTACCTCGTGTTTTTTTTGTACGGCGCGGCCTTCGACGATCCTCCCGACTTGGACACCCCACGTAACCTGGGCCACGCTTGGCATTGGTCTCCACGCCGAGTCCACGGAATTGTTAACCATGAGGACGGCGCCCTTCAGACCAGCTAGCTATTACAATTCACCTGACAGACTCGCTTGTACTGACGCCGACGTTGAGGTCAAGAAACCGAGAATCCATGGTGCATCACGGTTCACCGCCGTGTTCAAGTCGTGGCGGATCAGACGCATCACCCGGCATTTTCGGAACATTGTGGACATCATCGTCACGCTGTGACACAGCCTCACCACAAACCGTGAAACACCGATGAGAATCTCACGCCCGGCGCCCAGGAGAACCTCTCCTTGATTCCGGCCTCCATTGGCACGAAGGCCGCCGAGCGGCAAACCTCTCTTCAACTTTTTGGCTCGTCCGAGTCTGTGCCAGTGGCGACTACTCGACCTGCATAACCTCGTAAACACCAGCTTCACCAGACCGTATATACCGCCGACGGAACCAAACGACAAATCATGACGCCGGCCAGGAACTCGACAATCATGGGCAAGCAACCCGAATTACCGCGATCGTCAACATTTCGGCGCCGCAGAAGAAGACCGCAATTGAATCTAATTCGATACGGGCTAAGTTACCATATATATGGTTGCTCTCGCGCTGTGATTCTTGTGTACCTCCCAGCAACTTGAATGCAGCCCTCTCTTCGTTTCCTACTTCCAGTGGTGGCTGCAGCACTCGTCTCGGCGAGGAACTTTACCGTTGTGAACAACTGCACGTATACCATTTGGTGAGCCCCACTTGAGGACCTATCTGGTGTCTTCGCTTTATGACACACATCCTAGGCCAGCGGTGCGAACTTTCATGTACCATATCCACGGAAATCTCACCAGTAGACAATTTTCAGCTTTTCACTGACCTACACGCCGGAAACGCGGTGCCTTCCCAGGCGACGGGGTCGGACTAAATTGCTGGACCTTTTCCAAGCTCATTATGTGGACAGATGGGTAGCTCCACCAAGCAGCTCCGTCTCATTTGAAGTTCCTGATAATTGGGCTGCCGGACGAATCTGGGTGTGTTAAGCGCTATGCTTTGCAATTGCTGCGACTTTACTCACTTGTTCTATCTTCCTCCTTCAAGGGCCGCACGGAATGCGATTTCTCTGTGAATCCAGGACCGAACTCTTGCGTTACAGGAGGGTGCAATGGTGGATTGTGCGTCGCCCAACTTTGTCGAGGCTTTTAATTGAATGTCTCTGTGTAGGTTGTGCGACCCCAACAGCGGGACTGTACGTCCCTTGAAACCTTACCATTCCATCGAGTACGCACGTTAGTAGGGCGTTCCTCCGGCAACACTTGCTGAGTTTACTCTCGATGGAGATGGCGGAACCCTGGATAATCTGGATGGTATGTGACTCGATTCGATTTTGTTTTTCACCACTTCCAATCTAATCTTCGTAGTCTCCATCGTGGACGGGTTCAACATTCCAATTACCATCACTAACAATGTCGGATGTTCAATTCCGTCTTGCCCAGTCGACGTGGATCTTGACTGTGCGGAACATGCAAGTGTATTTTGACTCGAGCTGATAATTCTATATATTGTGCTAGGCCCGACACCGCTGCAGACCAAGGACTCCAACGGCGTAGTCAAAGGCTGTCTCAGCGCATGCAAAGCCAACCTCGATGGAAACCAGCGTGCGTTCCCTGTTTATCTGTCCCGCCTTCACGTCCAATCTAACTCCATCGTTTATCGGCTAGAAAACTCAACCAACTGCTGCTCAGGCGACTTTAGCCTACCTCAGACCTGCCCGTCGTCCGGCGTCGAGTTCTACGACTTCTTCAAGGGCTCGTGCCCAGATTCGTACGCTTATGCATATGACGAGAGCAGTGGGACGGCGCTTTGGTTCTGTAACTCAACACTCAAGGCGGATTATACAGTCACCTTCTGCCCTTGAAGGCTATATAGTATGCCACGTAATTTCAACTTCGAGGTATCATGTCCAGGAAAGTTCAGACGTAATAATAAACTGCTTTGCACCATATTCGAACGATTAAACATCACAATACCTGCAAACATTTACTAGGCTGAGTTCGTGGAACACACACACATATTGTACAGTACACATGAACGCATAATAAAAAATCAAGAGTCAAACCTCAACTGAACTGGTTTCAAGCTAAAGAAGAGTTAGAATGCCAAATTCGAAGCACGGACTACAACTTTACCGATGCCCTCTCTCGATTCGGCTCCGTTTGAGTGTTAATAAGTCCGTTATCTCTGCCAATGTTCTCCCTCGGTTCGGCTCCGTTTGCGTGAATAACTCCGTTGTCTCGCCCGATATCCTCCCTCGATTCGGCTCGGTTTCCGTGAATAAATCCGTTGTCCCTGGCCGTATTTCCGGACCCGACTGGCGTTCCAGGAGCTGCAGCACCACCCACAGCCTGGTACTGAAGGAGGCCATTGTCTCGTCGCGCCGATTCGTCTCGGTTTCCATGAATAACTCCGTTATCCCTGGCTGCATTTCCACCGATTATTTCCGCCGGATCCCAACTGTCAGCCCGCGCGCCAACTGCGCCGATGCCCTCAGCGTGGATTACACCGTTCTCCGTCACCTGAGCACCTCCGCAAGGAGCAATCCCCTGCGCATGAATGACGGCTTGGTACTGAATGACACCATTTTCACGGTGCGTACGCTCCAGGTTAATGTTCTGCGAGCTCTCGTCGAGCTGAGCGGAAAACTTCCGAGTATCAGAAGGGGGGTTTGGTACTCGAATGACTGGTGTCTACCTTGATAATCTGAGCGTCCTTGGACCCGGAGAGTTCGTTGACTGGCTAAACGAAAAGCTGGGTTAGATTTGACCCAAAGATAAGCGTCCATCTTTACGAAAGGTGCAGCGGAGACCGCCAGGATGCAGGCAAACACGACGATGAAAGCGCTTGGAAGGAGCATCATTAGCCAGAAGGACCAGTTGGCCAGGATGGTGTTGGTGGGAGCGAAGGACTTGAATATAAGTAATGTCAGTGGTCGCGCAGATGGTTATCAGAGTGAGTATCGTCTTTGGATTAGCTGGAAGTTGGCCGGTCGGCGGTCGCAGTGCCTTTCTAGGACCTACAGAAATCTGTCAGTTTATTGTTGGCCGCGGTCCGAAGATACGGTACGTTCACATCTCAGAGTTTCCCGCTCGTCGCTCTGAACATCTTGGCCGAGAGAGTCCTAGCCTGATCATGAAGGTAGGAAGGAAAACGCCCACGTGATCCGCGTGATCCGTGTGATTGGCGCGTCTCGAGCTCGATGATGGAATTGTATCCATAATTTATTTAATGGTGGAATAAAGACGGTGGGTATCGATGTTCGTAAGTTAGTATGCTGAAAAAAAAATGTTGCTTAGTACATGAGTTAGGCTTCTGAGGCGGGTAAAATTGTGAGTAGCTTGAGTCGTGCGATGCGCGGAAACCGAGACCTCAGAACAGCATCCTGTTCTTCAATGCAACCGTCCTCGTCATCTCCAGCGTGGATAACCACATCCAGTCGTGTCTTCTCCCCCAACACCGCGGCCAACTGGTCCCACAGATCGGCATCGTCGTCGAAAACATGATACCCAGACTTGAGTGTGAGCCGTATACGCTCGGGAAGCGTAGAGATTCGGCGGAGATACAAGACGAGAGATGGAATCTCTGTGGGAGCTAGGTCGGCTATGTCGACGAGCCGCAGAGGTGCGGAAGGCGCGAAAAGGGCGAGCCATGGGAGGAAGGCGACGGAGGATCCGCGCACGGTGATGCTACGCAGGTCGGCCAGTGGTGTCGACGAAGGGCGGTTGTTGTCCTTTGTGGCGCCATGGCCATCCGTATCTTCCTCGTCGAGATATCGGAGAGCATACACATGGTTCAGCACCAGATGCTGCAAGCGCGGTGTGCACTTTCCCAGACGGACAAGCCCTCTCCCTGCGGTTATCCCATAGAGTCTGAGCATCTCGAGGCAGGGAAACAAGGAGAGTAGCTCAAAGGGCAGCTCAGATAGCGCCAGCTCCCGAAGCTGGCGCAGCTGGACACTGCGGGGGATGACATCGCACAGGGATGGTAGTTGAGAGCCCAGAAGCACTTGTTCGTCTGGATCGTTGAAGAAGTCGAGCTTGCGTACAGAGACCGGGAGGGTAGAATGCGGGGATGCCAGTAGGTCGTTGAACGTGGTGAGGCTCAATGGCCGTCGTGTCTTCTTGGAGGACAGGTCGATGTGGCCGAAGAGGTGGTACCGACTCGTAAGAGTCCAGGCCCGACACACCAAGGCACACTCTGCCAGAGCATGCGAGTCGGTGTGCAGAAAGTCGATGATGAGGTCGCACAGCTCGCGGGGGAGTCTCGGGATGCCCCTGCGAGCCATGGCCACGGGCGGCAACTGGTAAAGGAGGTGAGCGAGGGTTGGGGAGCGGAGACGGAAGTGGAGCGAGTATATCAAGCTTTGCGATAGATATGCGATCCGAGCATTGTTCTGTCTTACACGTGTAGACAACACGCGCATGGAACTCGGAAGGTGACTCGTCGCAGCAGTTATTTGTGGGAGCAACAGACACAATAGCCCCTCGCGATCACCGAATGGCCGCGCCGCCGCAGAAAAAAAAAACAAGAAGTACACCGCGGACCGGAACGGAACTCGATAACTTGAACGCGAACAAGGACATGTCACGAACCAGGAGAGGGGACGGCGATATCCGACGCTTGGACAGACAACTTGGAGTCGCCGTCGACGTATAAGGGCAAAGTATGGGGACGCTGACACGAGGCGCTTAAGCGAAGGATCAAACGTAAAAACGTGGCGTTATCCCCATTCGAGGAACAAGGCTTACATCCAGCGCCGACTAACGGGACGGAACTTCCACGAAAGACCTTGCGGATCCGTATGGATATTCACTGTAAAGGACGAACCTCGGAAGGAAAGAAAAAATCATCGAGCCTGCGCAGCTGTTGACCTTTGGGCATACTTAATTACGGGAAGGATTTGCACGAGAGAATATGCTTGAATATGGCTAGATGGCTCAGAGTCGACTCGGGTTCAGCAATTACGAAAAAAAAAAAACATACCTCCAGATACGCTGGCTCAAATTCCTGGCGGCGGCAAGCTGGACCGTGACCTAAGTTCTAGAGGTTGTAAACAGCGGCACAGAGAGCAGTGGTAAGTTGGAACCCGAGAACACGACGGGAAGCCCGGTGGATCTCGAGTGTTTCAAGCGCTCAACTTTTTGACTCTATCCGGGAAGCGCAAGTCTGCGGTCTGAGGTGAACTTGATGCCCAGGCCGACGGAGTTCAGGCACTGGATCCAGTGATTTTCTCTTCTGAGGTTACCGTCAACGCGCCACCTTCGACGCTCCAGCTCACTGTCAGTGACGGTTGAGAGCAAGAGAGTTGCCAACGTGGTGATGCGAACAAATCGGAAGCGGCCCGAATGGTCCAGCAGATAAGATAAGATTACGATGGCATTTTCATCTCATTGCAGTCTTCGAAAAAAGAATCACTCCTCCCTCGGTCCACAGGCATCGATCACATAAGCCTTGGCCCGGCGTTGCTCGGTGCCGCCTACGCCAGGCACGTCTTCAGGCATCTCTCCGTCCAGATTGGTCTATAAGCTGGTTGATTAACGACTTTGAACAGAAGTGTGCGACGTACCCTGGTCCGATCTGCACCGGCGTTGATGAGGAGGACAGCGGCTTCTGCGTGGCACGAATCCAGTGCCAAATGCAATGGGGTGTTACCTGAAAAATGAGATGAGATTGATATGTTCTGTTCTGCAGAGACGTACCAATGCGATCAGCATTATTGAGACGCGTTTTGAGCGGGGGAACAGCAGAATTGAGTAGGAGATTAATGAACGCGATAGATCCGGTTGTTGCCGCGCGGTGTCTGCGGCCCGTCAGCCCTACTATATTCACACGGAACGAACTTTGGCGCACAGAGGCACTTGGTTCGCGTTATCTTTGGCATTGATCTGCGGGGAGCAAGGAGGATTGGATGAGATATGACGTCGTATGGTCGGAGTACGACATACGTCTGCGCCGCGTGAGATTAAAAGCTTCCCGATCTGGAATGAATGAGGAAATGAAAGGCGGTGTGGTGAGGGGGGAAAGACAGACATCGATGCGCGATTTGGACGCGGCGTAGTGCCTGGTTTAAGGTCAGGCAGATATGCATATCCAAGGCAACACATACAGCGGTGCGATCCCCTTGGCGTTCTTCCTAAGGGCAAGTCCGCGAGATTTAAAAAAATGCATGTGTCGGAAGAAGACACGCAACTTGTTCACATCGGCCCCCGCACCGACGAGTTCCTGGACTATTTCATCATGACCTGCGCTGACTGGAAGAAGGATCAATCGAAGGTTTCTGGATTAGATATTTTGAACCTGCAATGTGGAGAGGTGACCAGCCCATATTGTCCACGACGTCGATCTCTGCGTCTTTATCGATCAGGAAGCGGACTATGTCCGTGGCGCCCGACGACGCAGCCCAGTGCAATGGGGTCCGCTCATCCTGTGGTCCTCGTAAACGTGTCGGAAGACACAGCGGAAAACATACCGCATCGAGCGCATTAATTAATTTGGGGTTTTCGGCAGTCAGCGAGCGGATAACATGGAGTTGTTCTGCGCCAATGAGCCTACAGCGAAGTAGTAAATAAATCGACACGGACTGTTTTGCGCAGCAGAGTGCACGGTTATGGACATGGCGAAAGGCAAGCCGCGTAAGTGTGACACTGATGGCAGGAGTCAGCGCGTGACCCACTGCCGGGGCCAGCTCTGACTCTCCCAACATGCCGGCCATAACCCTCCACGCCGCAGAGCAAGAACACAACCCCCACTCACTGATACCTTTCCTCCACTCCCAGCCACAAACTCTCCTCACCCGGCTCTACCAACGCCCATCCGCATGTCTCTCCATCTTCCGGTTCTTCTGTCTTTCAAAGTTCCGACTCCGAACTCATTCCCCCCCGCAGCCTTCTTGCCCCGTTGCAGCAGCAGATCATCATGAACCTACTCTGGCTGGAGTCAGCCATTGCATCAACCACAATGTCCGCATGGGTCGTCCGCGACGCACGAAAGAAAGTCCTACGCCCTCACCGGTGCATCTTTGTCATGACTTTTCTTTTCTGTAGAAGTTACGACACGGCATTGTCCGCGCTCTTCAAACTCCACATAATGTCCCCGTCTCTCATTAAGCTCTCGCTGAATGCCACATTCAAAACAAGTCTGCGTCAGGCGCTCACTGGAGGGTGAGTAAGCTTTTTGTTGCTGGCTGAGCGTAGTTCCGTACTGACCGTGTCCTATAGCGGTGCCACAGGGAGCTTCGGAGTCCCGGCAGCGCCAGACGAAAAACATCCGCCCATGTCAGTGGAGACTTTGGACGGGTATGCGTTGGAGCGGTGGGAGGTAAGTTGACCGTCGCCGTATGGATATTCTTCCCTTAATCTCATCAGACGATCTTGCACTATATGGTATCGTCAGGGACTGTCGAAACGTCCATACGACCGTCGAAAGACGTTCTCTTCTTATTAGAGCGGAGCGGGCTCATGGCAAGTCACAAGTGCGTGCTCGTAAAACTCAAAAAATGCACGAATTCACATTTTGTACCCAGTGGTACACTCCAAATCACGTCCGAAGGCTTCCAGTTCCTACTCCAATCGCCTCACGCACAGCTCTGGCAGCTGCTCCTCGAGTATCTGCGCATGGCTGAGGTAACAAGCTTCGTTCTTTTACCCAACAACTGATCTGACTGGCTCAAACTGGGGTCCTCAGGCGCGTAGCATGGACCTCGTCGAAGTGCTAAGCTTTCTATTCATGCTATCGACGATGGAATTGGGTCGCGTAAGTTAGCCATAGATCGGTTGTTCGCTGTCTGCTGTCTGCTTGCATCTGATCGCACCTGCAATCCCGCAACAGGAATATTCCACCGAAGGAACGGCGGCGAGTGCCAATACCGCGCCGCAACAGACCCAGGCCCAGATGCAAACGCAAAAAGCCATGCTCGCTGACTTGCATAATTACGGATTGGTATGGACTCGCAAGGTACGGTCGTTTCCATCTCCGAGTCTGTTTACCAATCCGATCGTCCACGCACATAGTCGGGCGCGAAGCGGTTCCACCCCACTCGGCTGGCGACAACACTCACCTCGTCCTCGCCTCCGCTGCCCAGCTCCGCCGGCCTCGGTGCAGGTCCAAAAGAGGGGTTCATTGTCCTCGAAACCAATTATCGGGTGTACGCCTATACAGGTAGGCCATTTCATTACAGTCGTTGCAATGAAAACCGCTCTATCGACGCGCTGATGCCTCGGAAACAGACAACCCCCTGCAAACCGCGGTCCTCAACCTCTTCGTCTCGCTCAAGTACCGCTTCCCTAATCTCGTAGTCGGCTCAATAACGCGCGAGAGCGTGAAGAAAGCGCTTGCGAGCGGCATTTCTGCGGAGCAAGTGAGCTGTTGTTTTGTCTTGATTTTTTTTTGGACCGGCATTGTGTCTGCCGATATGTCCGGTATGCCCTCCCGGCTGCCGGCGGCGGCTCTCTTAACCCTCCCATCCTTAAAATTTTAAATCCTAAATCTTAAATAACTGAAAAACTAAATGTCCTTGGACTTGCCTTACGCCCTTCCAACCTCCGTTGTCTCACTCGCTGACGCTCTCGTCTATCTAGATCATCAGCTACCTAATCGCGCATGCCCACCCTCAGATGAGAAAAAACGTACGTCGCCCTTCATTCCGAATCATTATCACACCACTACGCATATGCTCCTGTCCTTCCATGCATGCCGTTGACCACAACCTCCCCCCTCCGTACTTGCCGCGATTGTTCGTTGTCCTTGGGACCGCACCCCCATTAATCTTCTGCTTTCGCTTGCTCTAACGTCACCGCTCTAAACGCCAACGCTGACCGCGCGCCTGCCGACAACAGAATCCGCTCTTGCCTGTTACGGTACAAGACCAAATCCGTCTTTGGGAGCTCGAGCGGAACCGGCTCAAATCGTCTGAAGGTGTGTATGCAAAGCGGAGCTTTTCACGCTTGCTTTGAACGTGCGCTGATGAACCTGCTTCCCCCCACCCCTCATTCCACATTTCGGTCCCACTCCACTCCACTCCACTCCACTCGATCCATCTCATCTCCCTACCCATTGGCCCACACCACAGGATTCCTCTACACTGCCTTCGCCTCCGAAGCGGACTACCAGCTCGTGCTCAACTACGCCAAGCAGCTCGACCTTGTCATCTGGGAGAGCACCGCCAAGAGGTGTTTCTTTGGGAGCACGGAGGGGCATCCGCGGATTAAGGCTTTCATTGAGCGCAGGACGGCGACGGCGGGCGGGGAGGCGTATGGCATCTGAGTGGTTCACTGGGATAGTTGCTTGGAATATACTAGCAATTTATACGTCTGCGCGTTAGCGCTAACTTCGCCTTCACCTCAACGGTTCCGACCGTCCTCCCCCGCCACGCGACGAACGATGCTCAGGCTTGAGGCTCGATGAACAGAATTTTGTTGGGTGCCCAACTCTCAAGGCAAAAGATAAAGATAAAAATCCAAACACAAAAAGACGGCGAGCGAAAGCGAACAAGTACACTCGCAAACAGAAAACATTGCTCGTCGACCTCCCCGATTACTTTTCTCGTCAAACGCGGGCTCATCCCCTCATCTCGGCCAATTTGTGGCGCACAGCGTACGGCGTCCTCGACTTGGCTCTCGTAAAAAGATCGATAGAAGGGAGCAGAGCAGAGAAACGGTGTTCAAACCTTAGTTGCTCTACGACGCGACGTGCTTCGAGAGAGGGGCGAATAAGTACGTGGACGACACCGAGTCGGCGACAGCCGGACATGTATGCAACAAATTGCGGCGACAGACGTCGTGTGGACGCCGAGAACTACGAAGGACCGGGCTGCCTGTCGTCGGAGAGTCGGTATTACTCGCTCGTGGATAGACGCCGCTGGGGCTGGACCAGCAAGCAAGCAGGTTGGTCTAGACCTTCAAGTTCCTTCTCGATCTGCGGGCTTGCATCCCCGTTGGCCGTTCCCGCGTCGCGCGGAAAGCATGTCTCACCCTGACTGAAATGGGGCAGACAATGGTACCTGCGCTTCGCAAGCTCGAGCTCCATTCCATGCACTTCCCGTGTCGACGCACTAATGGAGTTCCATGGTGCAATCTCAGGAGGGGGCCGTCGCACCGGGTCGGTCCAAAAGCTAGATCGTAAGAACGCGTCGAACGCGAGTTTAGTTTTGTATACCCAGCACATGAAGATTCAAGTCGAATAATAATTGCCTACGACAGCGTGGGCGCGTCTGTTGATGGTCTCCTCGCCTAACAAATCGAACCGTAACGCGTGTCACATATTTGGTTCAAAATGTTCAACTCCCGCCAGCCCCCTAGCGATCTCCTCGGCGCGGACTCGGACTTTCCCGATAACCCAAAGAATTCAATTCCGCGTTCTTCGTCGGGAAAGATAGCGCCGTCAATCACCCCCCAACGCGACGCGAATCCCACACCTGCGGGTCGACGGTTCAAGTGCTCGCGAATACCCGCATTCGTCGGCGCGTTTCATGTTCAAGTTTAGCACGCGTCCATCGACGACGTTAGAGATCAGATTTGTGTGAAGGCCTTCGATTTTTCGGAATAGCGTTGGATTTGGTACACGTACACGGGACTACTAAGAAGGACAAGTAGTATGTATGGCAGAGCGGATGTATATCGCGGAGAGTATGTAGATTTGTAGAAGATAGAGAGCTGACGACGTCAATGAGGGGAAAACACCAGGAGAAAAACAGACAACTCGTGATACAACAAAAGCAGCAGAGCGACTGAAAGCGGAAGAGATAGAAAGAGTCCAAGGTAGAATCGTCGTCGTCATCTAAGCGTCGCCATAGTCGCCGTCCACATTCGAGGAGTACTCCTCCGGACTCGATAAGCCACCAGAGCTGGGCGCGTAGCTGGATGCCGACCCGTACGAGTGCAAACTCGAAGGCGGAGGAGAGAACGGCGACTGTGGCGAGGCCATGGCGCTGAGCGTCCCTGAGGTTCCAGACGAGCTTGTCGAACCGGAGCCGTTGCTCGAATGGGACCAGCTGTTCGAGCCGTAGGACTGCGAATGCGAGTGCGTCGGGTGGGAGCGGATGTAGCCTTGCGGAGTGAAAATTTGGGGCGCAGGCGTTGGGAAAAGTGATGCTTGAGATGGAGGACGGACGGGTGCGTCTGGCTTTTCGGTGAGCAGCCAGGAAAGACGAGCAGCCCTGGTATCGGCGACGCTGTGATGTGGCCCCGTCTCTCTGCGAGGAATTTGGAGAGGAGAGGGATATGGGTTGGTCGCCCGAGAACGAGAACGGTCGTAGCTGC
Source organism: Mycena amicta (assembly GCA_029282125.1). Classification (NCBI taxonomy): domain Eukaryota; kingdom Fungi; phylum Basidiomycota; class Agaricomycetes; order Agaricales; family Mycenaceae; genus Mycena; species Mycena amicta. The sequence continues at coordinate 130,913 of JARIHP010000086.1, forward strand.
TAGGTTGTGTGTAACCGGAGGAGTCGTTCCCACTCCAGCGAGCCGCAGATAGCCCCCATCCGTCTGTATCACGTCGACTGCTGCTGGTGGTCCCATAGTGATGCGTCGGTGCTGCAGGCCAGGTCTCGGAGGCACGGAGGGAAGGAGCGGGCATCGTCCAGCGCTCGCTATGACGCGAATACGCCGTGTTGTGTGGAGAAACAGGAAACATTGCGCCATTACTGGCAAAGGGACTCTCGATAGGAGATGGACTTCCGTTGCTATCAGTTGCCCAAGGAGGTGTCGGCGAAACAGAGATACTGTAGGGTTCTTCCTCGACTTTACATTCAACAACATCGGCTTCTTCGTTCTCGCTGCTCGAAATGAGCTGCGATCCGAGAATTTGGCCAAAACACATACACGAGACGAGAAGAGCCGTCGGGAGCCTTCTCGACTTTGGGCGGAACGCGGAAATTGGTTGCGCGGAAGAGGCGAGGGTCCATGCTGAGCGCCATGATATCGGCGCGACACGTCGGGCGCTAGAAGACGGTAAGAAGTAAGTCCAGCCCCCATAAGCGCCCACGTACCTTCAACTTGCCAGAGTGTTGATCCGCCGCGGTGTAGTACGAGATGAGATGGAGGTCGGAGCCCTCGATGGTGACGGTGATAGTCTACCACTAGTCATTCAGCGTCGGGCCACCGCGAAAAGTAAGCACGCACTTTTTTGATGAGACCATTCGGCTTGAATGTACCGTGTTCGCTGGACTGGCGAGGGTCGGGGATGGCGGTGAGTGGATCGCGGATGTGCACCTGAGAGGCCGGACGCACATTGAGGGACCGCGATGATTCGTCGGAGGGGTAGAGTCGCTTCTGGCTTTGAGGTTGTTTCAGAACAAAACTGGACGACTGAGATTCGGATGGCTCGACGACAGACCTGCCCCGGCTGTTCGTGCGCTCGTTTATCTCGCGATAGACCTGGTAGACAGCGAATTAGTCGCGACAGGCAACGCGGAAGAGACGTACCAAGAAGTTTCCGACGATGCGGGACGGCGACCAGAGCAGCCCGTCTGCAACGACATGAGGCTGATGGGAAATGAAAAAACGAGGAGCGTACCTGTCCAGCGCTTGATACCGCTCTCTTCGACGCTAAAGACGAAGACGGCACCTAATAGATCTGTTAACGATTATTATTTCAGCCCCGGACGAAGACGGTACCGCTCTTGATCATCGTTCTACGCTCTGCGTCGTTGAGGCGGCGAGTGATGCGCGGAATGATTCCCTGGCGGGCCGCATGGATGAGACGGAGAGCGTTCATGGTCGTCTCGACGGAGCCATAAAACGGCGGGATGTCGCTTGGCTGGGAGGAGCTCATTGAATGGCTAAGCTTGAGGTTGTCGGACAAAGGGCGATGGGGATTTGAAGGTTATGTACTGTGCCCACGCAAGGCCTTTAAATGGCGTTCTGTGGATCTTCTGCCCATCACGCCGGCGTTCGTATGGCAATCTAGATTCAACCTGCCGTCACAATCCCAATTCGAACGATGTGCAACGTCCTTGCAATAATTAGCCCACAGACCACCCCCCCCAGCATCGCTCAGGTCCCATTTCCGTTATCCTCTCGTATGCAGCATAGATTGGATTTTAAGTCTAGACTTTTGCATTGAGATCTGCTGCCTATGCCCCCGTACATACCGGCATTGGAGCCCGATTCCGATTCGCACACATTTGTGTAAACTAGTCATCTTCTTCATTTCAACGCAACGCAGAAGCACAAGACGCCGTGTGCATAACACGCATCCTCGGATTATACCGAGTCGCCTTCTTCGCAAGTTTGCTCCGCGACTTATCGATGAAATATTCCCGTTGACCATATGTGCGAACGGCCCGAGTCCATTTTTGAATCCTTCAATCTCTACAGATCCCTGGTGTGACCGGATGCTACGTACGAGCTTATGACAGTTGCCAAGTCGAGCTCGAGCGGATGCATTGACATTCGGCATCGGCGGCCAGTCTCAATTAGTCGAACTGCTTGTTGAGAACGGGTAATCGGCAGTGCACGTCGAGCGAGGGAACAAAGGTGGGGATTTTTAAAAACAGAGAAGATAATTAATCCCAAAACAAAAGCGCCGCATATGAGCTCGAGTGCCTTTCGAACCTTGTCCACGAGTTCGCGCCGCTGTGGCGTTGTCTTGAATCGCCGTTTATCGATTGTGCGCTTGTTTGAGACGTGGCAACAGAGTTGCGACTGAGCCAGGTTTGCGGGTGAAGGATTCTAGAGTCCAGTCAGCTACGACATCGGTCCAAGGGCCCGTCTGTGCGGCGGCCTGCAGGAGGACATGCGACGGGTGGATGGCGAGTACCGGCCCGTCTCGAAGACCCAGCATCAGCAAGAGACATGTGAGCAAAGCAATCTGGAGATAGGATGCCGATGCGATGCGAGAAGGATCTCCAGACCGTCGCCTATCTGCAGCCGGGAATCTTGGTGCGCCGTAACTCTCGCCACCAAGGTCTCACGCACTCTGCGAGAATATCTCCGTCTCATCATGTGCATTTCGTGTTACTTCTTGGTCCTGAGCTCGCTACAGGGAGGCCAATACAATAACAGCTCATGTCGAAATGACAAGGCTTCATATCGGCGCACGGCATAGTATGGGCCCTGTCCGTCAAAGTCAGCCAGCAAGTCCCTTACGGCTTCGTCTCGGACGCATCCAGCACAAGCGGCGAGAATAGATCGTAGGATTTGTACCTCGGAGATAGGCCCTGCATGTGCGAGTAGCAATAGCACGTCCTGGCAGCCTGCCTCCGGTGGCCCGGGATAAGAAGGACGATGTCCTTGCGAGGAGTTAGCTGGCAAAGAAACTCAACCTTTCACCTGCCTGAGGTGACTGGCGCGAACCAAGCCCCGGAGCATGGTCGCTTCAAACAGCCAACGGGCTTGGGGTTGCTTCGAGGAGGAGCGATTCCTGAGCTTGCAGTGGACCCCGAGGTGCGAGGACGCGGTTTCTGCACCGGGAAACGAACGCCAGACGGAATAGAGCGGCCCAGGGACGTCCGAGGCCCTCGAGGGGACCACTGTGTGCATTGATCTGGATGTATTTTTTTTAGACGAATCTCTCCGAGGAGAAGAAGTACCCTCTAAACACTCAAAAACTCTACACCAAAAACCCTGTGTTTATCGCAACAATCTGTTCAAGAAACGTTGGACCGCCAAATCCTTGCGCCTAATTCAAAATGATGTCAATCGACAAAATAAAAACGTTACGGAGCGAACCGACCGTAGAGGCACAAGGGCACGGAGATGGCCAAGAATACCGCCTCATGCCACGTCCCTTCGTAATTTCTCGAGCGAATGGGCGCTGTTTGCGTGTTGCGTCATATGCAACGTCCTTCCGCCACCGTGAAGTTGCGAGAACTCGTGGCCCAGCGCGGAGTTTGTTTGGCGGGCCAAAAGAGCTAAAGAAAGTGTTAACCATGGCTGGGAAATCGCTGGAAATCACCGCACATTGTCGAATGCGTTCTTCATACATCAGATGCCTCGATAGGCGAGGAGATCCGGAGAGCTGAATATATGCTGATAACTAGACGGACAGTGCGACGCCTGCGCGTTCCCAGAGCGATCTAGCCAAGGGATGTCGGTGGATTTTCGATGACACGGCTCACTCACCGATTTCAACCAATCAACGATTCAACAGCCGCCGCTTTGCTGGTCTTGGTCAGCAACGGCAAGTCTAAAATGCGGGGGGGGTTAGTTCACGACCACCGTGCCAATGCGTTCCTCGACGACAAGGCGAGACCGGTACAAAAGCTTATTAGACACAACATATCATTTTGGCGGACCGACTCCGCGGAACATGGAGAATTGTCGCTGGTTCCGACAGGTTGGCGTATAGATCCATGTTGTACGCACGCCGGAAACGGTAATCCGGGACCACGCCCGCAGACAAAAGGTTAATTTCAAGCGAACGACGATCCCGGTGGCGATACGGCTTCGTGATGGGGCGAGTAGAGGTAGGTTTCTAGGACTGTCTTCATGGGCAGTCCGTCGGGTCCCAGTCTGTAACCAACCCTGGACACCGGCGCAGTCAGCAAGACGTGTGGCAGATGGATAGTTCCCACCTTCATCTAGCGCGTCCAAATCGAGCATCTCTTGTTCTTCGAGCTCAAAGTTGAAGATGTTCAGGTTGGAAATAATCCGAGCCTTCGACGAGGACTTGGGGATCGCCACGTAATCCTATATCAATTGAGCCGCGTTTGGGAGCGACGAAATATGAAAGCATGCCTTTTGGAGTGAGTAGCGCAACAACACTTGAGCCGGCTCCTTGTTGTATTTGCCGGAAAGCTTGGCAATCGTCGGATGCTTGAACCGCAGACCGCGAACAAGAGGCGCCCATGCCTGAACGAGTTGTGAATAAAATGGTGTACATGCCACTGAAAACACCTGCCTCGAGTGAAATCTTGTTGTCGTGGCAGAGTTTCACGATCTCCGTCCGTGTCATGAACGGATGGAGGTCAATCTAGCATCGCCCTCGTCAGCGATTGGATGCGATGTTGATATTCGTCGGGAGCATACCTGGTTAACAGCGGGCACCGTGAGCCCCATATCGAGAATCTCTTTGAGATGGCGTGCACCAAAGGTGCTAACGCCGATACTCTTGAGCTTTCCCTCCTTCTGGACGTCGCAGATTGCCCGCCAGCACTCCTTCCGCGCTGTCGTACCGCCGAGCGGCCCGTGTATGAGGTAGAGGTCGATATAGCCCAGGCCGCACTCATCGAGGGAGAACTGGATGGCCTTGAGCGTTGCGTCGTACCCGTCGTTCAATTTAAGCTTCGTGGTGTAGAAGATGGCGGAGCGCGGGGTGTCCGTCGACTTGCAGAAGTCCAAGATGGCCTGGCCGCACTCTTTCTCGTTCTCGTACCACGTAGCGGAGTCCTTGTTTTTCTATCAGTTCAGGGAACAGATCTATTCTGGAACTTGCGATATGGCGATATCCTGCCTGTTTTGAGCTGATTCAATTGGTCCGTTTCCGCTAATGGGGGTGGAGATACGTACCTCGAGTGCCCATGTCACGGCGTTGTAGGCTTCCCTGCCATCGAGCTCGTACGTTCCTGAGAACCAGGGTGGTAAAGGCGTCTTCGTTTGGACGGACAAGCACTCACCGAAGCCGAGACGGGGAATGTGATTGCCGTCGTTAAGCTGGGAAGAGCATGAGACTGCGTCGGAATTGGGGTAGTGGCGGACAAGACACACCTGGAGCGTCGACTGTGAGGTGAGCGCCATGAGACGAAGAAGACGGCGAAGAGATTCTCCGTTTCAGGTCACACGCGGCGGCCGCCATCAGCTTTTGCTTTCAACGGTCATCATCGACTTGCGCCAGCTGCGCGACCGCGGCGACCGATGCTCCAACGTTCTTGAACTGGAGGTCCCGCGTTCATTAAGTCGACCTTGGTCAAAACCTTCATTAACAGTCCTTCCTCTGCTTCTTGATGCCTTTACCTCACTCCTCAATTGGCCGTCTCTGGTGTGCTTGCTCCGCCGTGGACATCTCCCGCTGTCTGTTTGGATCGCCGCTACTCGAAGAAGAAACAACTTCTGCCGCTGCATGTACTTCTGGACACTTTGTGATTCAAGGAACCCATCCAGCCGTCAAGGTCTGCATTTGAATTTCACTGTCCGCCGTCGGGAGACTCTGCGAGTCGCGTCGGCGAGCAGGCATTCGACGCTCACATCCTGTCCGGAATTCCCCGTCGCGCGGTTGAAAGGACTATCCGCTGCACTCGCGGGCTTTAAACGTCCCAGTGCCACCTTGTGACCCGTGCGCATTTGTCGTTCTTGCACAGCAAGTAGCGCTACCTTCGGGGCACCTTGCGCGAGATCCGAGTCTGCTATATCGTTCCTCTTCTGGGCTGGTTCGGAATGCCCCGTGGCTTGGCTTCTACGGCGCCTTGCCTGTCTCTCGCCACAACTCCGTTTGAAGCACCTCTGTGCATGTGGACATGCCCTCTCGTGCAGCTCTTGTTTTCTCACCACCGTATTCCGGGAACGCGGTGAGAACAAGCTTTTTTAAGTTTCCCCGGTGTGTTGGGTCGGATCGGCAGAGTGCTGGGGTCTGTCCTTCCAACTGCGGAAGACGACAAAGTTTCCGGGCACAGTATCAAGTCGTATTTCAAAAGACCGGTATGTAAGATGGTGTTCAGCGCGTGTTGTCCAGCTAGTCGGGCCATTTTGACCTGATATTGAGCCCGGCCCACTACTATTGCTGTTTTTAATTCATCTCCGCCTGTAAAATTCTTGTCAAACACAGAGATTAGCGCTCTACTGAGTAAAAATTCTGTTATCTTCATCAGAGAAACGGCACTGAGCCGCGAAACCGCGGGGATCGCGGCAGATCTGGCCTACGGCAGTTTCCGACGCAAGTTATAGCCATAAGACCTTGTGCAGGCCAACTCTTTATGAATGAGAGTCACGCGGACGCGGACGTCACACCTTTCCCGTCAACCCGCCACATGTCGTCCGCCCTCCCACTCAAGGTCACCCCGGCCACGCCTGGAAAGCTCGTCGATGCAGACCGCGACAACAAGACACCGACTCCCTCAGCCAAGATGCCGGGCCCGGCTCCGAAAGCCACCATCGGTCCAGGCGACATCTCCAGCCCCCACGAGCTAACTGCCTTTGTATGTGGCATCACTCCTCTTGTGTTCCAACGCTGACGCCAACCCACAAAGGTCGAGACACTCCTCGAGCAGCTGGACTCCAAGTTTGACGAGATGTCGACCCAGATACTTGACAGAAGTGCGTTGGTGTTCTGCGCGGAGGCAACTCATCTGACCTGCTCTGCTAGTGAACCAGATGTCGACGCGCGTCGACGCCCTCGAGGCTTCCATCCAGGATATCATAAATGCCGATCTTAGCGTCCCGCAATCGCCCTCGCCCATACCTAGCCGTAGAAGCACGAGTGAGGCGTAGATCCAAACGTGTATGTATTTCCGTTGTATCATCACACTGGTCGCTTCATGGCCTCCAGGACTGTACGTTTGCCAGCAGGCTGCCTGGCCGTGAACGCCTCCTCGAAAGTCTTAGATGCAACCTCACAGCCCTCCATCCTCGTCTCAGACATCCGCCCTGACCCACATAAATGCCTTTGGCCCACCCTATCCTCTTTTCACCCATAACCATCTCCGGAACGAGCACAATGAACAACCTGCTTAAGCTCCTCCCTTTGCCTTTACCACACTTTCGCCGACGGTCGCGAACGGGTGGTGCCTCAACCAAATCCAAGCGCCATTCAACTCTACCTCACATTACGGTGCTTCCCGGTGTGCTGGACATTTCCAAAGCAGCCAGCGATGCACTCGCAGCCGAAGACGCAGCAAATGTCGCAGCTGCAGATGCCGCTACTCGTTTCGAAGTTGGCGTAACCACCGCACCGTCTTTCCGTCGACAGTCCTCAGCCCCACCATTATCCCGCGCTCCTTCACAGACACCTGGTTCTCCCCGCCCTCCATCAGTATCGAGTCGTTCAAGTCGGCGTTTGCCCTTTCCGCTGCCTATTCCGCCGATGCCGACGACCCCATCACCGCGACCGCCTTCACAGGCCTTCGATTTTCTCCAGATCACATTGGATGCGGAGGCGGCAAATGCAGACCTTCGACCCAGTCTACGCCGGTGGAGAACGTTTCCCCTTTCCAAACGACGAACACACAGTCCCGAGCCGACGCTGCCTCTCGGTATGGCCCAAAATGAAAAGAGGGAGAGGAAAGAATCCGTTCCCGACAGTACATCCTCACCAGACGATTCGCCTATCACCCCGGCACTCACAGAAGCCTTTCCGCTCCCTCCACGAGCGACATTCACCAAACGCCTCTCGCCGCAAGCCCTCTTACGACACAGCGCGACCGGGTCTCTTTTTGACTCAACGGTGGTCTCTGACGATACGGAGCCGCTGTTTATCGTCAAACGCGGGTCGGCAGCGACCACCACCAGCGGGAGAAACACCAACTCGCAAGGGGTTCTTCGTGTGGGTGTCCCTGCGCAAGACGATGGGATTGGGAACGAGAAACTAAACAGTCGTGGGTCTACTTCTGAGAGCACGATGGGGGAGCTGCTCGAGTCGCTGGATGACGTGTATGAGGCTTTCCGTACGGAGGGAAGTGGCAGTGATTCGTGGGTGTCGATATCACTCAGTCCGCATGCTGCGGCGATTCTACCGCTGCCGCCGTCAGTGCGAGAGGAGGATGAGGACGATTTTGACGAGGAGCTCGACACCGTCGACACCCAACCAGGCCGTCTATCGAGCATCGACATCGACATCGACCTTGCTCTTCTTCCGCCAGCACCTACATGCACTCGAGCAACCTGGCCCCGCCCGCACATGTACAGCCCTTGGCGAACACAAACACGAGCGGCACCATACAGCTTCCTTGTAGAGCGCGTGCAGAGTATCCGGAGCTTTGGATCTTGCACTCCTGGGTCTCGATCCTTGCCCGATCTTGTGAATCTGCAACATAACGTCGGTGTCGGGGAAGCTGGAGCTGCTACTGCTGCTTCTGCTTAGGGCATGGGCTCTGGCTGGGATCGCCGTGGCGTGGTGCAGCGTGGGTTCTGGCATTGGCCAATCGAGGATGGTTGTGTCATGATATTGGGTTGCCTGTGTATGTATACTTTCTTATTCGGAACTGTAATGCATTTGCTGGTGTTTCCCAAAACAAATCGCTCGACTCGGCTTTTCTGATTCTCAAATCGACTCTGCTAATTGGAAAGGCATTCGTACGTTGCCCGGCGGCGGCGGTGTTTCACAGGGTGCGTCGGCTTTCTGATTCGAAAGAGCCTGAGCCCGGCAGGCGCTCCACTTACTGCTTTGGGGGCTTTGGTTTTTCATTCAGGCAAAGTGGCGGCGGCCGGTCAGAAGCACACAACAGGAGAGGTTGTCGTTGTACGGGCTGATGATCGAGTTTGCGAGGTACAAGGAACGTTTGCCGCCGCGAGAAAATTAACTGTCTGATTATCTCTGTTGCGAGTTCAATGGGTGCAGTCGTCTGTACGTGTAGACGGGTTTGTTTGAGGAGTTTCGGATGCTATCAGGATGCAAGAACAGGTATATTGCTGAAGAGAGCTCCACCATCTCCTCCGCCGACCCGACGCAGTCGGCCAGACTACAGCGAACGACCCCGATGAGATGCAGGTTGCTTGCAAAGAGCTGACGGCGTGACCAGGGTTTTTTTTTTTTTTTTTTTTGGATCTGCATTTATATACCGCAACAAGTACGCTACGCTACTAAGACGCGGTGCTCTGGCGAGCGGTGCCCGTGTGAGTGTGAGGAATGCTATGTGATGACCTCGGGGGAGTGATGAGTTCGAGTGACGAGTAAGGTCCCGTATGCTAGCATGAATGCAAGCGCATTCCGTATCGGTCGGCGGACATAGAACATGGGGCATGGGGTATAAGAGGGCATAGTGTGGGCGATTTGTCGTGTTGGTTGTGCGAGGGCTATCCCGCCCTTTTCTCCGTTCCTGCGTTTGACCGACTATCCGTGATCGTCGTCGTCGCCCACGACGTCGTCTTCATCATCAGTCCAGTCCGGTTCTGGTTCCTCTTCCAGCGTTGGGAGCTTGTTCTCCCGTCTAGGTTGTCCCATTTTGGTGAACGCTCCCGATTCCTCGAGGAACTTTGCGAGCGCTGAGATGCCCTTCGTCGTGCCGAGAATGACGGGCAGCGCTATGTCGCGCGACACCTTCTTGAGTATGTGTCTGTGGTTGTTGTACCGCGGACATTCGCGTAGAATGTGTGAGCGCGACTGGAAGTCCTCTCCGCACGGGCAGTGATTGCTCTCATCTGGAACAAAGCGGCTGTAGTACTCGCCTGTGTAGCCGTGACCTGTCCGGCACTGGACAAGTCTCCCAAACACTTCTCGTTTATCCTCCAGGGCCTTGGCGTGCTTCGTGGGTTTTAGTGACGGCGGAATTCGGTCTGCGACGCCAAAGCCGCCTGTTTTCTTGGCTTGTTTCCATTCTCCCCTCCAATCCCTCTGTACCTTGGCCTTTGAGCGACGTAAGGCATTCGAGAGGGACCCTCGGAATTGCGACGCCATTTCTGTGCCTGCTTTAGCGAGTTCGTCCGCCCGCTCGTTCCCTTTGATGTCCTCGTGTCCGGGTGCCCAGGCGATCTCGACCGTCCGTTCTGGGTCGGCGTCCAGAAAGTCTGTCATGAGGCGATGGAACTGGTGGGCGAACATCTGGCCTGGTCGCGGTTTGGGGTCAAATATGGTTGTAATAGCTGCGGTATTGTCAGCGAAGAAATGGAGATGTTTGATGGACTCGTCGTCTTTTGCCATTGCCATTGCCTTGCAAGCCCCCATGTACATCGCCGCGAGTTCGCCGTCGTATACCTCCGCGTGACCGCCCAGTCCACGGGATGCTGCGAATATCTCCTCGTCGTCTCGGTACAACACCACCCCGGCTCCGGCTCGTCGAAAGTGGTGAATTGTTCGTAGGGATCCGTCCGAGTATATTAGGACATGGGACGGATCGAGTGAGAGGGGTTCGACCCGCTGCATGTGTTCCTTGGCTGCGTCCTCTTTCTTTGCTCCACCTGTTCCCGAGATTTTTAGCCGTCCGGTAAATGATGCGGCCGTCCGGCGCCATGGAGGCGTAAGGAATGGGAGTAGGCGCTCGTCTGCCGGATTCGTGTGTCGTGATAGGCGTTCGAGCTGAGTTGTTTTGCTCTGGTCCTTCTTGTTCCTGTTCGACGGCTTCATGGGTAGTGGTGGTGGAACCGATGGCCCGTTCCCGCTGCGCCATGCATCAGGTAGTCTCTGAATGACGGGGCTGCGGGTGCTCAGCTTGTTAAAGCGGAGACCTGCTCTACGATTTGCTTGGTCCAGCATGAGGTGGATCGGTGGTATGGAGGCTTCAACTTGCATCGCGTGAATCGGCGTCGTCCTAAATGCCGCGCAAATTAGTCGGAGGGCACGGTGCTGTACCTTCTCTAGCTCCTTAGCATGGTTCTTCTTTCCTGTCCACCATACGCAGCTCGCGTAAGACATTACTGGAATGACACATGCCTGGTATAAGTGCCGCATGTGAGTGTGTGAGAGTCCCTTGACGGTGTTGGCGAGCATTGTTATCCCGTTAACTGTGTTGGCCGCTCGGGCTGTGAGTGTCTTAACGTGGTGATTGAAAAGGAGTTTGCGATCCAGATAGACACCGAGCCATTTGACCGTTGGGGATACGACAACTGTGGAGATGGTGCCGTCGGCGTCCGGGAGACGAATTGCTGGCGCCCCATCCTTCTTTCGGCGTGTGTAGTGCATGAGCTCCCGTTTGTTTATGTCGATGTCTAGACCAGCTGCGTGCAACCAGTCTCGTACCCGGATGTAAGCCAACCGAAGTATGCGGACGTTGGTCTCCAATGACTCCGAAGAAACGTAGAGTTTTCCGTCGTCGACGTACATGATGAGGGAAGTGTCAGTAGGTTTGTCCGGGAGCGGGATGCGATTTATCACCGCATTTTTCCGTTCAAACTTCTCCAGGAGTCCGCTGCTGTAGAACGCGGCAAGTATGGGCGATGCGGGCGAGCCTTGTGGGATCCCGTTCTTGATGGGTTTCATCTCTCCTCGTACACCGTCCAGACACACCGCCGCCTGACGGTCTTGTAGGAATGCGGCCGACCATTTGACATATTCGAGCGGGATTCCCTTGCGGCGTAACTCGCAAAGCAGCCTATTGTGGTTGACACAGTCAAAATACCCTTTGATGTCAAAAGTGAGGGCGGACGTAACTTTGCCGTTATTCCACGCAGCTTGGACGTCGTTCGTAAAGGTGAGTAGTGCGTCGGTTGTCGCTGTATTGGAGCAGCCGCCAAACTGTGTGCCCGGGATCAGACCATGCCGTCCTGCGAGAAATGCGAGTCGTTTTGCGACGATTTTTTCGAGGACTTTTCCAAGGCACTCTAAAAGCTGTATCAGTCTGTATGCTCGTGGATTTGAGTAGTCTGGTTTGTTTGGTTTGCGTAGTGCGATCGCAACAGCTTTTCGCCACTGTTGGGGGTGGTATCCATTTCGAAGGCATTTCCGGATGAGGGTGCTGATCTCCCCGCTTGCCTCTGACCAGGCCCACCGGAGTACTTCGTAGGACACCTGGCTTTCGCCTGGCGCCGATTTGGTGCTTGAGTCGAAGATGGCCTGTCGAACCTCCTCCACCGTTACGTCCTGGAACTCCAAGTCGTCAGCGAGTCTGTCTGTTAAATTGGGGGTGAAATCCTCATTGAGTTCCGGTGGTGGTTGGAAGAGCTCGTCGCGAATTGCGTCGCATTTCTCTTCGTGTGAGACGGCTGGTGTTTGGCCATTTCGCTTAATGGCTGGGGTTGGGTAATTACGTGCGCCCTTCGACCAGCCGCGGAAGCCCCAGATGTCAGCGGTTGTTGCCTCTTGTACCTTGTCGATCGCCCATTTCGCCTTTGTGCGCTTAACTAGGCGTCGGAAAAAATTCCCTAACCTCTTTGCCTTCTTGCGTAGGTAGCTGTTGGGGCGCCCGTTGTTAGCTTTCTCGAATGTTTTAATCTCCTGCTGTGCATCCCTGAGCTGGTTTGCTGCGTTGTGGAGCTCCAATGACCACCACGGCTTGGCTGAATTCGGGTTACCCGACTTGGGTTTCCCTACTCTCGCCGTCGCGGCATGCATTGCCTCTGCTAGTGCTGTCGCCGCTGTCTCGAGATCTTCGTCCGTGGGTTCCAAGTCGCCTAGGATAGGGTTGATTGCATCCTTCCGTTCTTCCTGCTCGTCTCGGAACGCTGCTCGCCAGTCAGCGGAGTCTACAAGAGCCAGGCTATATTTCGTCCCAGATATGTTGTCCGTCTCATGCCGTCCGTGGTCTATTACCCACCGTATTGCGTGGTGGTCGGATCCATACGATAGCGTCCGGTCGATTGTCCAATCTTTTAGCGTGTCGTTTGCAGCTGCGATTGAGTTCACGGGGGTGAGGTCTATGACAGAGCTTGAACCGCGTGCAGAGTGGGGCGTGAACGTAACCTCGCCTTTTGGGTTGAGCAGGGTGAGAGTCTCTCCATCCCCGTTGGGGCCCCCCAAGATCCATTCTACAAAGCTCCTTGAACGTGCATTGGAGCGCTTGTCTGGGCAAGACCAAAGTTCGTGGTGGAGGTTGTAGTCTCCGGGTATTGCGTATGGCCGGTCCGACGGCAGGTCGATTTCTCGTACCTTTTCTGCTGAGCTAACAGGCTTGTCAGTATCATTATAAATGTTCACAAATAGCACCGTGGGGCCGCCCGGTTGTGCTACGTCGACCGCCATCATGTCGAGGTCGCGGGTTAGGTCAGAGCGCAACGTGACTGTAAAGTCTGGGCGCTTCCGGTAGTAGGTCATGACCCGCGGTCGCCTATTTTCGGGGATGTTGTCGACTGGGAGGACTGGTGTCCATGCTCCGTGGTTGATTGGTCCGCGGATGTCTTTGCCGGACAACGGGTCGGCGCCGATTCGTGCCCAGCACGGTTCTTGGATAAATAGAATGTCGAGCTGTTTTATAGCGTCGTTCATCACGCCAGTTAGCGATTCGGGTTTCTTGTTCACATTGAGTTGGAGGCATCTGATAGGCTTCGTTAGAATGTTGTGGTTCGGTTGTGTACTCATTTGGTAGCAAGTTCTTTGTTGTTCTTCAAAAGCATCTGGGCGACGTCTTCATCGGTTAGGGTTACTCCCTGTTCTTTGGCACGCGCGAGGAGCCGGTCTACTGCCATGCCGAGTGATGCCATTGACCCATTGTCCAGAGCCGTGAACTTGTTGCTATTCTGGGTGTTGTCGCCTGTCGCCGGTGTCGTGCGCTTGGTCCCTCGGCGACCACGTTTCACCTGGTTCCAACCGTCGTCCGATTGTGTCTGTTTTTCCTCGTCTTTGTTACGTCCCTTCCTGGCTAATCCATACCGTGTGGTACGTTCTGGGCATCTCCTCGAGTCCGCTGCATGGTTTGCGTCAGTATCGGGTTTTTCTTTGCAGTGTACGCAGCGTAGTTGATGTGTGCATTGTATAACTGAGTCGACGGCCATCCCGTCGTCTCCCCGCTGTTCCTTGCAGACAGCACATGCTTCGGCGTGTTCCGTTTCAGAATGGGCCTCCCCGCATAGTCGGCATCTGGCGTTGTTCTTGCAAACTGCCTCAAGGTGTCCAAAGTCTTGACATTTCCTACACTGGAGGACCGGGGGTTTGTCGGAGAATGGGGTGATCTTGCACAAGCGGCCAAAGAGGGCGAGCGAGCGGACCTGATCTACTAGGTGTCGCGCGTCTGCTGATTCCTCAACCGCGAATACAATCGATGAGTATGGTGCTGAGTTGGCCTGTAGTTCGTGGTTAGTCCGGAGCCAGTTCGGGTAACGGAATATCTTTAGTCTCTTGTAGTCCGGGTTATTTGTTGCGAGCTCGTTGTGAAGGGTTTCGGGGGTATACAGGCCCTCTATGTCGTCGAAGAGCCCTGTGCGTACGCCATCGACCTTGATCTTGCACCATTTGGTATCGGGTAAGGCGACGACTGGGTGGTTCCGGCTGATGAGGTCGATGAAGAGGTCCTTGACCTCGAGTAGGTCGTTCGCGTTCTGGCCGTTCATTACGGTTACGACGCAGTTCCCGTTGGTATTGAACTTGGTCGCCACAACCTTGAGGCGGGCCGAGGCGGTTGTCGTTGCTAGTCGTTCGTTTATCGCTCGTGTCAGATTCGCGGTATCGGGTCGTGTGTTTGCCGCTCCCTCTGGTTCCTGTACGAGGAATAAAGCCCGCGACACGTGGTGCGGCTTCAGCGGGTTCTGGACCTGCTTCTCTATGGCCGTGTCTTGTTTCCGTTTCGTCGTGGGTGTTGTTTGTGCTGGTGGTGCCGGCGCCGCAGTTCGAGCTGGAGTCGGTGTTGTTCTTGCTGTTCGGAGTTCCTGTTGGATGGCGTCTAGACGCGAGCCCAGGGTTGCTTCGAACGCCGCGAGTTTTTCTGTCAAGTGTTGTACCTGTTCTGTGAGTTTACGGTTTTCCATCGCGCAGTGTTCCATCGTCAGGGTGTTCTGTGTGAATGCGTTATCCGCCCAGGATATACCATGGGCTTCAAGGTACAGCTCACCTATTTCCTTTTTAATCTCCGCATCGACGTCTTCCGCCAGGCTCTCTTTACTGCCCCTGAACCACCTGTGTATCATCTTGCGGGCGTCGCGCACCGAGCTTGTGAGGTTCTTTCTGAGGTCGTTGGCCGTCGTCATTATGGGTGTGCTGGGGCGGTAATGCGAGCTGAATGTCGAGTTTGCGTCTCCGCCTGCGTATTCGGCTTCTTCGAACGCGGTCACGGCCGTCGGTCCGGGTACCGGTGTCGTCGTTCGCGAGTGGTCCTGTTCGTCTATAATCATGTCCTCCTCCCCGTCTTGGCCTGTCACTTCTGTGAACACCGGAGCTGGTGGTGGCGATGGAGTCGAGTTGTTTTTGCCGGGTGATTTTGGCGTCAAGCTGCCGATTAGTTTTCTGAAGCGCGACGGGGATTCCTGGACGCTCTCGACGCTGTGTCTGGAGTTCGCGTTCCTCGGTTTGGTGTACGGGCCGTGACTTGGGCGTGCTTCGCGTCCTGTTGTGGGGTTTCGCGTTACTAGTCCGTTCGAGTTGGGAGTCGCAGAGTTTCGGTGAGGATTTGGGTTTGGTTTTTTGGGGGGTCCACTCGGAGGAGTGTTTGCTGGATTTCCAGCTTTTGGGGTTGCCATACTTCTATCTACTGCTCGCTCGGAGAATTTCCCGGTCCCGGAGGGCCGTGGGAAGTTGACTGAGGTGAGTGTTACAAAAGAAGAAGGCGATGGCGTGACCAGGGTGATGCGACCTTTCCCCGACGACGCGCATGTACTTGTCGCCCGCTGCATCCACCGAGTCGTCGTCGTCGGGCTCTGAATATGTCCCAGAACCAGTCAGCTATAACACCAACACCAACAGCGCCTCTCCGTATGTCTATGGCACCATGACGAAGAGACCTACGCAAAAGGCCATTCGGAAACGCGAGCACCAGGTTGAGGTGGTCAAGGCTGGGCGTTATCCGCCAGAAGGCACTCTTACGCTGTCGTTACCGTTGGGACCCAAAATCAAGGCCAAAGCCAAGCCCGTGAGTAGTCTGTGGTGGACCTGGATGAACAACGCTAATTCACGGCGGTGCAGCCAAAGAACTACACCAATGCGCAGGACCTCTTGTCTGATTTGAGGACGCTGTGTATCGGGGAGGATGAGGTCGACTTTAGCGGCTCGTATCCCCTCGCGCAGAGCGATTTAGGAGTTTCGGACAAGCAGCGCGTTCAAATGGTGACCCAGGACGTGTGGAAAGCGACAGGATATCGATTCACGTACGTCTTCACTTGTTCTGTTCACCTTCGTTTCTTGACTGAAACGCCTTTTGACTAGTGTCAAAGACCACCCGCCGACTGAGCGTGGCCACAAGACTCGTCTATGGTGCTCACAAGACCAAGCGAGGCGCTCGTCGAAACGCAACACATCCGACTCCCCCGAGTCACCCAAAACGAGCAGAATGGGAGAGGCGCTCTCCAAACGCCGCTATGCATGTCGCAGCCGCTTGATGATTGCATGCCTTCCCGATGGCATGCAAGGTGCTCGGGCGGTCACTGTCCGCCTTCACCACTATCTGCGGCACGAGACATATGTCGAGGACCCTTCGAAAGCGATAGGAAAAAACACAGTCACCTCCTCATCTTCCTCCTCCGCACAGCGGCAACAACCAAAGCAGCAACAGCAGCTGCTCAGCCAACCGCTCATGACAAGCCAGTTTCTTGACGCGATTAAGGCTCCGCCTCCACCACAACTGGCCAACGGCAGTCCTTCCCTCGCTGCGCCGGCTCCCCAAGCCAAAGCCAGGGAAAGTGCGTGGGACTCGATACGACGACCGCCGGATGTCAATGCCGTCGGTAACAAATATCCGCATGCGCATCTCTCCGATTCGTCATATTCTCCCTCAACCTCGACTTCGACGGCATCACCGTCCTTTGGCCCCGCGCGGACACCAGTGCCGATCGTGGGGACGTCCTCGCCTCGTGGCAGTTTTGTGCCGATAGCGACTGGTACTGGCAGTCCGCTCCCGCAGCCTGTATCGGAGCTCCAGCATGCACTGGCGCATCAACCCCGGCAGCATAATTCGCCAACGCTAGCGCTGGATGTTGGCCATTCGTCTACGTCGTCGCCTCAACCCCCTCGACCGCTGCCTCCCGCTCAACAACAACTACATCGACATATGCCCCCAAGACACGCTTCCTCTTCCTCTCTACCGACAAACCCACCGTATGCCCAACAACATAGTCCTTCTCAGATGCAAGCGCAAGCGCAAACGGTCCCTCATCCTCATCATGCCCCCGCACCCGCACATTCTCACTCCCACTCGCCACAACCCCCTCATCCATCCCCTGGACCACCGCCAATGTCGCAGGCCGAGTTCCAGCGGCACATGCAGCAGCACATCAGCCGCATCCGTGACTTTGCGGCGGGACTCGAGTATCAGGTGCAGTTTGGCGACTATCGTATGCTGGAGACGCTGGAGCGGGATGCGGCGCCGTTTATTGCGCTGGTCGAGGACTGTTTGAAGCGGGAGGGCAGGGGGTAGAGCTGTTGTTGTTGTGTCGTTAACGTTTGTTTGCTTTGTGTGGACTTGCAATTGGACTCGGACTATGTGTATTTTTTCTTGTTGTGTACTTACTGTATTTTGTATTGTAAACCGTAATCGTAGCAGTATTTTGTGAACCGTATGTATGTTTTTGTTGCTTTGGACACTTTGCTATAGGTATGGCGCCAGTCAGAATCGTCACATCAGTCTGTTCTTGCTCTCATTGACAACCGCCACCGCTCATTCTTGACCCATTCCTACTTGAACCTTTTCAGCTTTCCTTGGAACATGTTCCAAACGTTTCTTTTCTAACCATCCAACGGAACCAGCGGAAGGACGTTAACCTCGTCCAGATTTGCATCCACGCTCCACATTCATCTTTACTCGAAGTTGCCAGCAATAACACAAAAATTTCGTTCTTGTTCCTGCGCGCCTTCAATTAGGCGGTGCAGCGCTCTTTCTGCGTTGGACCGCCGCACCTCGGGACTGGCACCAAGTATCGCCACAGTGGTGGTCGCCTGGCGTGCCGACGTATCTTGTTTCTTCATGGCCAGCTCTTTCTTCGTGTTCCCATCTTCTCGTCTCTCCATTTCAAGTTCCTCCTCATCTTTGTAACTCTCTTTCTCCCCGTCTTTGCCAGCCGCATCTATTCTTTCTTTCTCTGTGTCTTTGCTGACCCCATTCTCCAGGAGATCGACCTCTCTGCCACCGACGAAGCACCCGTACTCGGCTCGCAAGACCCACCCAGCCGACGCCAATTAGGCCGCTGCAGTCGCCGGATGGAAGGGCTGCTTTTGAGTTGACGCGGGTCGGTTATACTTCCTTATGTCTGTAGCTTATTGTTTTCACAATAGGCCATGCCCTAGCTCTTGCCAGTGATGCTCATGCTCGAAGACGTTCGCGACCGTAGCAGCGTACGTGTTTCCCCGCTCTGAGTCTGAGTCTCCGCTCGCGCTTATCAGTCATCTTTCAAGGCGTCGGCGACCGGGGCAGCAAAGGGACGAGAAAGTTCAAAACAATCCTTGGTGCGTCTAGCCCTCTATGTGTGCACTCTCTGATATACCTGCTGCAGGTAGTACCATGACTGGCTATACCTCAACTCGATGAAGCCCTATGTTGCGAGTCGTGTGGGTTTCACTCAGTTTCTTCGTTTCGCCATCTAATCGACCTCTCAGTGTCTTGATACTATCGAGGAGATCGGAACACTTGAGTCGTACGAGAAGAGCCTCGAGCTCTGTCGGAACGGGCTCCTCGTCGGTCACTTGTATGGATTGGCGCTGCTGTGGCTATCGTGTATGCACTTTTTGGATAAGACGATCACGAAGGCCGAACTGGAAGCGCTCAGAAACGAGGACGATGTGGGTTCTATCGTTATTCTGGATCGTCGTACCCACTAAGGCGATACAGGAAGATGCCTGTACTGCACTCTACTTGCATCTCGGAATACTTCGACAAATCGTTGTCCGCAACGAGCTCATTGAGGGCGACCAGTACAAGTGCGTCTTGACGATTGTTTCGGACGGCAAGCTTCAAAAGACAGTCAGCTACAATGTGGAGCGGGCGAGCAGCACCCGCGATCGCACATCAAATGCTCGTGGACCAACTTCGTTCTCTCGAAATGAAGCTTGCTGTTCTCGACCTACGTGTTACAAAGACGTTGCGGAGGGGCACATTTCTGGTATCTTGCTATCCCAGCCTGTCGGCGCTGCGAGCACTTACAAGCACCTCCGATCCAGCAGTTCCGTTGATTGGACAAACGTCTTGGTGCAGACGATCTCGAGCTCGGGAGACGGCTTTTGTGCAAGGGTATGTGGTACGGCAGACTCGAGACCGGCGGTAATGATAAACCGGCAGCTTCGACTCCACTGCAAGCCATCCCAGCAGTTCCAGTGGTTTACTCGTCAAGAATATATCGTCGGGACTCAACATTTTTCTGTTCTTTCTCCAGCTTTGGTCCTCGTTCGAGAGTTATCGACTTTTGGCTGGCCTCGGCACAGTCACGTGCAGACGCGTCGCGTTGATGTAACGCGCGTTACCAGGGGTGTCACATATCTGCTCCTTGCTCTCGACTCCCATCTTCCCCCAGTTCTGAATCCAATGGTGAGTCCCAGCGCTTCGAGAACCCACTCCTGACTCTGTCGTAGGCTGCAAGCTGAGCTAATGCCTGGTACGAGTCTCCGTCGTCGTTGTTGCTGCTCGACGTTGCCCCTGAGCCTCGACGACAACGAGGTATGGTGCTCCCTTTGGCCGCTGTTCTTTGACGCTAACATCCTCCATCTAAGCATCTAACTTGTCTTCGACGTCCAGTGAGCGTCCTAGCTTGCTGACTCGTATCCAGGTCTGCGTCGAATCGACTCTTCGGTGACGACTGGGCCCTCGTCAACAGGCGCTTGTGCAGGCTCTGGTGGGTGTGTAACGGCCGCCGGAACGGAGAGCCCTCGACGCCAGGTGACAACGGCTTGTGAACGTCCAGTTGCTCAGACGAGCTTCCCGTGGCTAGACCAAGTACGACGCCTGGTTCGTGCGTGTGGCCTTTGAAAAGCTCAGTGAGACGGTTCGAGATTCGTCGACGACAACCGCAGGCGACGGAACGGCGCATGCGCACTTGGCAACCTCATGCGGGACGGACGAGCGAGATTCCAGATCTGATCCTTCACTACCGCCTGTTTGGTGGTTATGAGAGGTATATTCGCCACATTGTGTTTCTGGATCGTGCTGACTCGCATGCAGGTCTGCTTTGAAACGACCTCTCAGTGACGACTGGGCCTCCGTCAAGAACGTTTGCAGGCTCTGTGGGTGTGTAACGGACGCAGTACTGAGAGCCCTCGACGACGGACGCCAACGGACTTGCGGTGACTGCCCCGTTGCTCGGACGGTGGCGATAGCAAGTTCGGATGAGTGCTTTGTTTGTGCGTGCGGCCTTTGAAAAGCTCAGTGAGACGGCTTGAGATTCGTCGATGACAGCCGCAGCGACGGAACGGCACATGCGCACTCGGTAACCTCATGCGGGACGGACGAGCGGGATTCCAGCTCTGATCGTTCACTATTTCCCGGAGGATGACGCGCCCCCTTGACGTTGGGCTCCGGGCTTGAGGTGACTCTTCACCGACTAAGCGCGCGTCGTAGTAGAGCTGTATGTTTCGTGCTAATTGATGTTGCTTGCTCGAGTTATCGTGCTGGATGAATGATTCTTCGCTTGAATATTTGCGTACAGGCCGTGACTCGGACGGGAGCAATACCGCTTTCTGGTCATCCACATCGGTCTCCGCTCCCTCGTCCACTCCTGGCCGTCCAGTCTGATGCTCAACGCCTCCTCGACCTTAAGCACGAGTACACCCTCTAGCAACATTGTTTTGAGCTCCTTGTATACGATGGTCCTCCTCGCGCAACCAAGTCGACTCCGCTCCCAATAACGGCACCTCTATCCTCGTCCAACTCATGGAGAGGTGAAACCAGACTCGACATCCTTTGGATACGGCGAAGCAAGGGATTGTCGGGATCTCTCACCCGTGTCGCATTCCTGTGCGAAGACAGACGTTCGTTCCTTGTTATCCTCACGAGTTCAACTAACCAGTCGTACAGCGCGAATGGTCCGCGCCGCTAATAATCCTCTAAGGGTACGCAGAACCGACCTTGGCCGTCGACTGGAATGCCTCCTCCCAGTTGGTACGCCCGTAAAAGAAACAGTGCTGACCTTGGTCTGCAGATTATCATCCTACTCGCCGAATACGAGGAGAATCTCTTTTCGTTGAGTTACCGGCTTGCAGTGTTCTGGGCTGAGCGCTGACATTCCATTCAAGTTCCAGATGTTTCCGTACCTAGCTGAAAACCCGTTCCTTTCACAATCCAACACCCTCGTTCGACCACTGCGACGAAAGCTCACGCGTGCTTCAGCTCGAGATCACCGGTGGTTGTTGGCGGCAGAGTAAACGCAATTGGTGTCAAATCCCGGTTGAACGGTGACTCCTCTGCGCCATCCATAGTTGCCAACACTCAATTCAGCGCAGCCAGGACCTCGTCGTAGTCACCCCCAAACCCTCCAACTCCGCATTCCGTGTCGAGGTATCCACTCGCAGCACCCATTTCGAGGCGACTATGCTGATGCCTACAAGGAACCGTAGCGCAAACATACGATATTTGGCGCGGGACTATCATCGCTGTATGCTCGTCCGTAACAACGGCTATGCCGTGTGCGCTTTTATTGGCCTCTGAACGAAAATATTGACCCTCTGCTCAGATAGGTCTCTTGACTATCGTATTAGCTTCTCCGCCCTTGGAATCTCAAGAACCTGGTTGATAACCCTCTACGCTCGAACCCAAATCAATTCTCCATGCCCCGGGAGCCGGCACCTCCCATCTCCAGCACCCAACTCTTCTTGCGTGTAACGGCGCTAGCGAAGCGAGTGGTGTCGCATCCGGGTTGAAAGGTGATCCCTCTCCGCTACCTCCATAGTTGCCAACGCTTTCGATTCAGGGCTGCCAGAACCTTGTATCGCAATAGTCACCCGCAAGCCGCTCCAACACGCTTGTTCGACGTATCCCTCTCGGAAGCCGCTCCGGGGACTACACAGACAATCACAAGGTCGAAACCGGAGTCCAAGTATGCGATGCGCTGGAGCGCGACCATCGGCCGTCCCCAACAACAGCCCCGATGGTACTGTACGGGCTTCTCAAGTCTCTAGAAAAAGTATTGACCCAGTTTCCAGATACGTTGTTCCCCTGCGTTCAGTCCCAAAATGTACGTGGCGTCCGAGATACAAGATATATCGCTGACTCCGTGTGGATAGTTTGTTGTACGCATGTCGTTTGACGACAAATAACCTCTGTCCTTACAATACCCGCAATTTAAGTTCTTGCACCAAGACGCAGAACCCAATCACCAATTCGCAATAGCTTACAGCTCCATCGCGGGACCATCGTCGCTGCATCTGCGTTGTCCGCAACGACGTCGGGATATCCGAAAATAGGCATGAAGCTCTATTGTCGACATCCAATATCTTCGCAGGGCCAGGCTTGGAGGAAGAGACGACGAGATTGTCGACTCGTCTCCGCACCTGTTTGGTCTTTAGTCTTCCTCTACAACGGAGGTCCGTCTACCTTCACATTCCTTGTAAGCGTCGACTCATATTGTTGCTTCAGCTAGGACTAGCATGCGTCGTTTGTGAAAAGGGACATCTACGAGATACAAGCCCTCCAGACACGAGGTAATTCACGGCAGACCCATTGCGAGACCGGTATGATCAGCGCGACGGGCACTTAGTACAACGGAGGGGTCGCACAGCGAGTGTGGGAGTCGCTCGGAGACCAGTTGCGACGAAGCTCTGCGTTGCTCGGGTGGGTTTCATTCGGTTCCTCTATTTCGCTATCTGATCGACCTCTCAGTGTGGGCATGCACCACTCCCGGCGAACGTGCCCCAGGTCCGCGCATGTCTAGTCTCTTTGCACCGGTGGAGTTCATACTATCGAAGAGGTCGGCACATTGGAGTCATACGATGAGCGTCGAGCTCTGTCGGAACGGGCCCCTCGTCGGTCTGGATTGGCGCTCAACATATTCCACCTTCTGGACAAAACAATAGCGAAGCTCGAACTGGAAGCGCTCAGGAACGAGGACGATGTGGGTTCTATCGCTATTCTGGATCGTCGTACCGACGAACGCGATTACAGCAAGATGCCTGTACTGAACTCTACTTACATCTCGGAATACTTCGACAAGTCGTCGTCCGCAACGAGCTCATCAAGGGCGACCCGCACAAGTGCGTTTTGACTATTGTTTCGTACCAGCAGCTCAAAGACAGTCAGCTGCAATGTGGAATGGGAGAGCGACTTCCGCGATTGCCCACCAGAGGCCCGTTCTTTCTCCGGAAATGAAGTTTGCTGTTCGTTGCGGAGGCGCACATTCCTGCAGTCACCAACACCTCCGACGATGGTCCAGCAGTTCTTTCCATTGGAGAAACAGACGATTTGGAGCTCGGGAGACGGGGTACTGTGTAAATCCAACTTGTAAGCTCGTCGGATACCGCTTCGACCATACACTCAGCGTTGGTTCAGGTTTGCCATCGTTAGATCGCAAATAATCATCCGTACCAATTCCTTCAAGGTTCTGCATCAGTCGCTGTCCTCATTCAAGAGTTATCGACTTTGGCTGGCCTCGGCACAGTCATGTGCAGACGCGTCGCGTTGATGTAACGCGTGTTACCAGGGGTCACACATTCGCTCTTTCCTCTCGACTCCCATCTTCCCCCCAGTTCTGAATCCAATGGTGAGTCCCAGCGCTTCGAGAACCCACTCCTGACTCTGTCGTAGGCTGCAAGCTGAGCTAATGCCTGGTGCAAGTCTCCGTTGTCGTGGTCGATGCTGCTCGACGTTGCCCCTGAGCATCGACCGGTCGACGACAAACAGGTACGGTGCTCCCTTGGCCGCTGTTCTCTGACGCTAACATCTTCCATCTCAGCATCTAACCTGTCTTCGACGTCCAGGTAGTCATGCAGATTACGTCTTGTTTCTGGCGCTTGCTGACTGGTATCCAGGTCTGCGTCGAATCGACTTTCCGATGACGACTGGCTGCCGCCAACCGCGCTTGGTGGGGTTTTTTCTTTGGAGTCCTGTTATTTGGTCTTGACTGTTTACACCAGTGTCGTCCGTGGATATGACAGAGGGGAGGGCTTCCTCGCAATTGTTCGTTCGCTTCTTCCATCAACTCGTGCTAACCGCTCCCCAGATTCACCAACTCGAAATCCCTTAGGCCGAGACACCTTGTGTCGATAACAGCCGACTTGGTGCGCAATACGGGTCCCACGCAAGCTAGCGGACGTGGTGCTACGACGGACGGGATTCCAGCTCTGTTTGTCGCTCGACGACGATAACGACTGGGTCCCCCCGCTGGAAACCCCTCGCAATGGGAGTGTGGCCGGCGTATCCAGAACGGGAGTGCCTGCAGACGGTCGCAATCGTATCACTTACTGTCCTGACTGGCTCGCCGCCGATGCTTGCATCCGCCGCATACTTAAAACGTGGGGAGCCGTGAGATCATACGTGAACGCGACCGTCGTGGCGGGTTCGAATCGAATTGACGGAGACGAAGGAGAGGTGCGGAGAGAGGCCGTAAGCTGGTAGAGGGACCCAATTTGTTGTTTCGTGAATCATGTGGTGGAGAGGCCCCAGAGAAGACGTCCCCCTTGTCGCGGGCTCTGGGCTTACGGCGGTTTGTGCCAACCAAGCGACGTCGGTGCTGTGTATCATTCGCTAGATGCAGACAACAAAGAGCAGCAGGTGGATGTTACCGACTCGGAGATCGTTGCGACTGCCCAGAATCACGAGACGGAACGGTCGGCGAATGTGTTGAAGGTTTGTTGCTTCCTTCCTCACAACCGTGGCTCATTTGTGTACGATCGTACGCATTTGACGCTCAGGTCGACAGCAGCAGTGTACGTATTTATACTAGTCCGTCTTTGCTGGAGCTCATGATCACCGTCCCAGGCCCTCGATGCCACCCACGAGGAAAAAAACCAGCAGACCGATACCGCAAAGGCTGCGGTCCGCACCTCTCTAGGCAGCCAAGCCTGAAGATCGGCTAGATCCCGAAGAACGACTACACTGGTGTCACGACCCGCACATCCGGGCAATCCCCCAGGTCGACGCTCACCTTGATACCCAAGAATCATCTCACTGCGGCTGCCGACTCTCCCAATTTACTCGACCCATTGTTAAGCGATCGATGTTGCCTTTGGCTAGCTCCTCGCCCATTGACGGCTTCGATATGGTCTCGAGAGCAACTTGAACGACGCTCCACTCCCACTAGCACGAGTGAAGGCACCTCGATCCAAGGCTACCCGCCGTACTCGTGTACCTCGTTCACGCACGCGGCACCACCTATGACTACGACAGTTCTTTCGAAAATGGCACTGTCAGCGGAACGTGTCGACTCCTCCATGTATCGTCCTTTTTCTGCGTCCAGCCACGGTGTACCCGGTAGCTCACGGTGGACGCGTTACCAAGGCGTTCTGCGACATTCCGTCTATACTCTTCGCACTCGCAGTATGCGACTGTATGCCTCCATAATTCCGCGACTAATCCGAATCCAAACTCGAGACGCGCTAATCAGAAGCATAACGCGGATCACGTGGGCATGTCCTTCCTTCCGCCTGTACATTGACCAAACATTGACCGCCCGCCGCCTCCAGCTCTCTCCAGCTTCGCTTGGCCGCCATCTGTCGTAGCGCGCTGAACACAACCGTGTCAACAGCCGAGTCGTGAAGTTACCGACATCAACGCCAAGACCACCACCATGGTCTTGGCGTAAATCCTCAACAGGCCTCCCTCCTCAACCTCGCTCCAAGTTCTATTCTGCGCGTTCAGTCAGCCACATGAACCTCACAATCAGGTCAACAGAGAATGTACATATCCGTCCCATAAATCCGTCTCTTCGCGCATCAGCTTGGCATCCGCATCGCGTACAATTCAATCGGGATCTGCCGATAAAACGGCGCGCTGCCTGATTCCCCTTCTCTTCTCGTCTCCAGTTTTCTTCTTCTGCTGTGCAGGCTGTCTTTTGTTTTCGCGTTCTCTGGCCTGCACTTTTATTCCTTGCTCTCCACTTAGTTTTTTTGCATCATGAAGAACTCAGCAGCCATTCTTTCCGTCCTCTTCGCCAGCGCGGTGTTCGCGGCCCCTGCGACGCAGCGGGTACATGTACGCCAAACGGGCGATTGCACAGACAAGACTATCAATGTGCGTTTCAATGCTTGCTTGTCCAGTTGACCTCCTCTAATCCATAACCGCAGTTTGACGACGCCCAATTCGACTCGCTCGACCAAACCAAGCTGACGCCGATCCCGGATGGCTTCGAAGGGTTCAACTGGCCTGACTTCGCCACGACCGGCTGCCCTGGTCCCGCCTGCACCTCCTTCCCAGCCAATACGACACAGCTCTTCAGCGGACCGCGCCTTGCCATGGCCGAGGGTGCGTCCCCTCACCTCTCTTCCTGTTTCTTAGCGTTCTGACATCAACACAGGTCTCGTCGGCGGTCTCCTCACCTCTAAATTCGTCGCCAAAACCTCGCCCTCCGCACAATTCAACCTCGCCGACCCCGCAGGATCGTTTGACCTGAAGGACTTTGTGGTGTTCGATATCATCGATCTGCCTGTGCGCCCCGCTTCGCCCATGCCGCTTCCGGAGTTGCGTCTAACCTGCTTTTGAACGTGGACAGGAACAAGTTAAACTCGGCGCGAAGGAGGACATGCGCCTGCACCTCTCGTGCACAAAGGCTGGCTCGGACGAGAAGGTCGAGAAGACCATCATCTTCGACCGCAACAAAGATTCAGCGGGGTATCAGGTGCGTTGCGGTTTCCTACTTCCTGCCTGCTTGTGCCTCGACTTTCCCTGGTTACTCACATGAACTCGCACCTAGGTCACCGCCTCGCAAGTCTCCGACTTTACCGCCCTCTCCGGGTGCAAGCTCAGCACCACCCAAGTGTTCTTCCCCGGCAAGATCTTCGAGCTCGAGATCCCGACAGAGTCAATGGGGTTGGATGGACTGAACGTCTGTGTGCGGTAGATGGCGGGGGCGTTGCTTTTTGGGTGCGACAACGAGACGTGGAAAGTATTTTACAGTCTGTCTGGTAATGCAAGATCGGGATAATGTGTTTTTTTCGTGAGGAGTGCGAATTTATGACTGCATTCCATCGACACCCAGACGGCTTTCAGCTTGCCAGCCCGCTCTTCCACACGTTCGACCCTTCGTTGCGGTATATGTACACTGAATCGCGGGAAGATAGATACAACAATTTTGTTTTTTTACAGGGATCCATCCGAGTCCCAATTGTTTTACAGGTCACCCCAAACCCCAAGCGTCAAGGTTAATTCGGCATCTCCAGGACCACCCTCCCAGCCACCGTGCCCTTCGTCAGACCTTCGTAAACCCTGAAAACCATAAACATAAGAAGACAGAGTATGGTGTCTTGATACGCACTCGGCCAAATCCCCCAGCTGCTTGACCGCAAAGCTGCACTTGACCTGCCCGCGAGCGGCGATGTCGAGAGCCTCGGCCGCATCTTGGCGGTTGCCGACGTAGGAGCCCAGGATGCTGATGCTCTGTGTGGTGAATGTAATGGTTAGAACCCTTCAGTCGAGCCGTCTGTATGTATGTACCTTGAAGACGGTGAAGAAGATCGACGCCTCTAAAGATGCCTTTCCAGGCAGACCGACGGCCATGAGTGTCCCTCCGCTACGGAGGTACTCGATAGCCTGCTTGTACCCCGAGCTCTGTCGGAAGCTCAGCAACCGTATACATATTGATAAGAAGAGAGAGCAAAACGCACACTGGCGGTCGTAACCACGGCAGCATGGGCTCCAAGTCCGTCTGTGATGGCGAGAATATCCGCCACGAGGTCCTTGCTTTCTTGGAAATCGATCCACTTGTCCGCACCCAATGAGAGGGTCAGCGCCTTCTTATCAGCGCCAGTGTCTACTGCGATAACTCGAAGACCAGCGACTTTGGCGTATTGAACGGCTGGCGGAGGTGTTGATAGAAGGATTAGGATGCATGGATAAACATACCGAGATGGCCCAACCCGCCTCCGGCGCCAGGAAGGACAATCCAATCGCCGGGTGTCGTCTTGCTATATTTAATCGCACGGTAGACGGTAACGCCCTGAAGGTCGATGAGCATAGGCGAAGATGAATGGAAGGAAATCGTAAGCTCACAGCGCAAAGAATAGACGCCGCAGCGTTACTGTCGAAACCGTCGGGGATGGGAGTGACGTGGTTCACATAGGAAACCTGGGGGCCAATCAGGGCTGTAAATTGAAGCGCGACGAGGAAGGCAACACGTACGACGTATTGCTGGAACGTCCCGTCGACCGTGTATCCGCTCAACTTGGCCTGCGTACAATCTGCAATGAAAATGAGCTAGCGGAGCCAACTCAAAGCAAAACACATACTTTGCTCGCGCCCTTTGCGGCATTGTTCGCAGTTGAGGCATCTGTCCACCGAGATGAGCTATACAGCTACAGAAGAATCGGGTGCACGAACGAATCTGCAAGCCACTTGATCCCTACACGGTCGCCGATTTTGACCGGGGAATGACTTGTGTTGTCTCCAATCGCGACAACGACCCCGACGCCTTCGTGTCCACCGACCAGCGGCGTCTTGGGGGCGACTGGCCAGTCCCCTAAAGCAGCATGGAGATCCGTATGGCAAACCTGCGAGCAGAATAAGCTTCAATTCTCCGTCAAAGAGAGCATGAACGCACCCCAGTGCAATGCAGCTTGACGAGACACTCCCCTGGCGCGAGCTCCGCCTGCAACTTGACGGGATGGTCGCTGCGTATCTGAATAGCAGCCCCGCTGGTTGGGACCACCGCAGCACTTTGTATCGTTGGAATGGAAGACATCGCTGTTTGCTGGAGAATCCCTGGTTTAGGTTACTGGACCCCATGCGCGCTTTTATACAGCCCCACAGAGACCCGCAATGACGACGGGGGCAAGGCCTCGAGCGACCCATCGACCTAGTGCGCGAGTCCATAACTGCATCGGATCAGGCTGCCCGTGCTCCGACTTACTCCGGACACAAGCCCAGACCGTTCGGCGCATATCCCATTGGCTCAGGCTCCAAGAACTTCGGAGGGCATGCATGAATTCATTCTGTACGGTTACTTCTTCAGTTCCTCAACGCCTAGACCATCCTCATTCCCCTTGATCTCCCCATCTTGGCTAGCGCTCCTGCTCCGCTTCTCGTCCGATTCTGATGGTGGTTGCTCTTCATCGCTTGTAGATGCACTTGCACGGCGTTCGTCACGGTCTGCGAGCAGCTTGATGATAACTGCGAATTCACGCAACGTCAATGCTGGTCCTGGAGAAAGGTAGCAAAACACACCGATAACAACGAGCGCTGCGATGACAAGTCCAAAGGTCCCCGGGAATCCCTTGCCTATATCGTATCGTGTTAGCTACCAATATCTTTCCGAATCAACGCGACTAACGGAATGTAGGCGCGTCGGTTCTGTAAGCCGGGATTAGCGGTGGCGATGCGATAAATAATACGATAAGATAATGTTATCAGAGATAACGCACTGAGGAAAGATAACGATGGGGAGCCAAGCGGCTACAGCGTATTGGAGTCCGTTCTGTCTTTTCTCAGTTGGCGTTCGATGACAATCAAATCCATTACCATGCTCGAGAGCACTAATGCCCGCTCTGTAGCACGCTTTCGTCAGCGATGAGTTGGACGCGAATATCAATCATACCCTCATTATCACCCTTGCACACTTCGTTTGCCCAGGTGTAGAAGACCGCGGTCATGAGCTGTACCCCGTCCGTAAGGAACGCAAACTCCTACTGGTGTATCAGGAACGGCACGAAGAAGATATATTGTTGGTATATGACCTTGAGCTTCACTGAGGCAGGCCAGACAGCCAAAATTCTGCATTGGGGATGATAGGATAAGAAATTGGGATTGACGACGAAGAACCGCGTACCCGTTCGGAACTAGCCCGTACGCGAGAGGGATAAACACCCATAAGAAGCGGCTTCCAGTTAAATCGGATAGGAAGCCCCACTACCGAAACCTTGTTAGATAGGTCAGGATACAATGACTGTCAACGCACCATGAATATTGCAACGATATTTATGAGGGCACCGCAGCTGGGGATGACGTTCCTCGAAGAGACGCTGAACTTTTCAGATTCTACGCAGGGATGTGGTTTGTTGAATGAGAAGGACAAAGGAACAAACGCACTCAACCAAATCCCAAAGTATCCCGACGCCGCACAGGAGGAGCCGTAGAGGACGTAGCCCAACACGAACCAATACCAATCTGCCTGAGGTTTAACATTTTCCTCTTGTAACGATGCGCACGCACGCCAGCGGGAGAATGTGCGTTTCAAGAGCGCTAGATCGACCCTCCCTGTAGGCTGCCCCTTGCCATTCTTGATCGCGCGGGCGAGGGCAAAGGCCTTTTCATCCTCCGTCAGATACCACGCGCGCGAGTTCGAGGGGACGTCGGGGAGGATGAAGAACAGGAGGACGCCGCAAGGGACGGTCATGCAGCCGCAGATGATATATAGCCAGCTTGTGGTGGGTTTGAGCATTGGGTGTGAGGGGAGGGAAGAGAAAAATATACCGCCAACCAGCCAGTCCTGCATGTCCGTTGAGGTTGTTGTACACCGCCGCTTGGAGATAGCCCGACATTGCAGTACCGACGGAGCCTGTCAGGTGAAATATTGCCAGCTAGCGATAAATCAACGGAGAATGAAGAAAACAAGCGACAGAACGAACGCGCTTCGCCAACTCGGTCTTGGTGTACCAGCTGCCCATGAGGTACAGCAAGCAGGGAAAGAAGGCTGATTCGAACAGGCCGACCATGAACCGGAAGGCGTACATTTGTTGCTATTCATGCGATAAGATTTGATGTATCTTGAATGGAAGAAACGTACGGAAGAGGTTGCCCCAGCTTGCGCAAAGGTCCATACGCCCCATCCGATTTCGCAGAAGGCAAGGTAGTACTGGATAGATTGAGATGAGAGCGGCGAGTAGGGAACAAGGCCCACCGATGGCCGAACTTTCTGGATGATCATGGTTGAAGGAACTTGCATGAGAGCGTACTAGTTGCCATTGGATGAGTTCCAGTCGAGAAAGAGGAGGAAGAGGCTCACGGCGATCGTATAACAAGTTCCCATGCTGCAGCAAAGCGATCAGAATAGATGGGCGGGGCAAACAGGACGCACAAAGTGTACTCGTTGCCGTTGATATTCAGATCCTCCTTCATGCCGGAGATGTCTGCATCGCCATTCAATTCAATCATCCGGCCAGAAATGACAACGTACATGCATTTGTCAGGTTGCTCTGGCTGTTGAACGAGTCTCAGCCTCACAGTATGAACCCGAGAAACAAACGCACTCGAGATACTTGAGAAACCATCCCAGGCACGAAACCGACAGGATTCCAAAATCAAGCTTGCGGATGAGCGCGCGTTCCTCGGCAGTCTTTAAATGGCCGTCTGAGTCCCAGATGAATGAGCGGAACTTTGTCCAGAAGCTCAAGGTCGGTGCCGCCATGCCAGTGAGGGGAAGGGTGGAGGTCCTCAGCGATTATTTGATGAGATTGGGCTTATAAGGACTAGCATTGGTGCGAAGGAGCGCCGTGGGTTCTTGGACGGCGCCACGATGATATGCGCATTATCGCGCAAGATAACGACACAAGTGTTGTGCCTGAGAACGAGTTTTGCGGCATTTTGTTGACAGCATTGCAGAGTGGATAATTGAGGCAGCGCAGACCTAAGCACGAAGAACCGGAGACTCGAAAGCAACTCGGGAGGATTAATGGAACGATAAGAGAGTTGTTTGGAAGAGCGTGATTCAAGCTGGCCCCGGCTAAAATAGTCACGCAGCGTGACCCCTTCTTCCCTTACCATGGTCCTCGTCGCGTGTGCTCAGATATGCTCAACCAACAGCGTCGCCCACAACATCTCAATCTCTGTCGAGCTAGCCCGTCAGGCTGCCTCCGCCGGTGCCCAAGCCCTATTCCTCCCCGAAGCCTCCGACTACATCAGCGATAGCGCAAATGGGCCTCGAGAGGGTTACCTCCTTGCTGAACCACTCGCGACTCATACGTACACCAATGCTCTCCGTGCGGTCGCCCAGGAGCTAGGCATTTATATCAGCGTTGGCATACACGAGCGGCCGACGCCGGAAGAGGCGAAGCGAGAAGAACCTGGCAGTGAACGGGTGTTCAATACCCATGTCGTTATTGGACCCGACGGGGAGATTGCTTCGGTCTACCGGAAGCTGCACTTGTTCGACATACAGCTCAAAGAATCGGAGTCGGCGGGTCCAAGCAAGAGGACGGGCGAACACCAAAAGATCATTCCGGGCGACGTTATCGCAGAGCCCGTTTCCCTTGGAGGACTGGGGCGGCTGGGTTTGGAGATCTGCTACGACATCCGGTTTGTCTGCAATCTCCGCTTACCTTTTCAAAGAGCTCACGCCCTGTAACGCAGCTTCCCCGAACTACACATCATCCTCAGACGCAAAGGCGCAGATATCATCGCCATCCCTTCAGCCTTTACCGTCCCCACCGGCCGCGCCCACTGGGCTACCCTCGTCCGATCCATCGCAGTCAGCTACCAGGTCTACGTTATCGCCGCAGCGCAAGCAGGCGCGCACAACCCTTCCCGCTCTTCATGGGGTGAGGCACTGGCATTTGACCCGTGGGGTGTTCCTCTTGGAAGGCTACCGTCTGTTGACGAGGCAGAAGACCCGACCAAGCCGATGCCGCCGCAGTTTATGCTCGTGGATGTGGACCAGGCGAGGGTTGCGTGCGTATCCCTGATATTGGCTCATCTTCTCCGTTGCTTATTTTACTTTCAATAGGAGCGCGCGCGAACAAATCCCGCTGGAGATTCAGAAGCGCGACGACGTATATGGTGTCGTGGGTGCCGACGCGTTTCGAGTAACCCCAACGACAATCGCGAAACCTCTCCTCCTCCTACCCCAAGGTCTCTTCGCTTCAATATGGCGCAGCGTCAAAATCCTTCTGGGGTACGGTGGTTCCGTTCGGCTGGATACTGATACCGATAACGCCCTCCTTGCAACGGAAGAGGGCAAAGGGAAGGGTGAGCATTGAGAGGTGTCCTTCGTCAGTCGGGGGATGCCGAAAAGGTAGCTACGCACGAGAAACAAGATATACGAAAATCAATCATCTTCGAGCCGACCCGAGACGCATACCGACTCTTCCAGTCCCAGTTCCAGTCCCACTTGGCTGCAGCATTGGTGCCGTTATTACATCCGCACAAGCGGACCCTTGCGTCCTCTCTATCGAGGATGGCGTTCATGCGAAGGCTGGCCTCTGCACATGGGCGATTACCCCGTGGCCGCCGGTGAAATGTTGTCGGCGAATGAGTTAGCGCGCTCTTGATGGCCAAGACCTTAGATAGACGAATGAACGCCGGGTTCCTTACGACTTGTCCCGATACAAAGCATGTGAAATAAAGTACTGTAACACATGGGCTCCCGTACCGGTACCGAGATCTAAAGCAAGTTGCTGGAAACCTAATAAACACCAATAAAACACCTTTCTTGAGTGTAGCTCTTCATGATCTATCGTTAGTGGTCGAGAGATCGCTCATTTACCGGTACCACTTGCGCAATACGCACCAGTATTCCATGCTTGTTTGCTATCGTAGTTTGCGGTCTCAACTGGCATGAGTTCTGAGTAGCAGTTGAATGCAATTCAATTCTGTAGAACAAATGAAGTTGTGATAGCGAGCGAAAAGAACGAGCTACGTAGGCAAACGGGTGGATAGAATACAAACACAGAAACAGTATTTTACAGGTTAAAGCGAGACAAAGCAAGCAACTTGATAGATATACAGCAAGGGTTAACGTTTAGTTAGTATTAGCGTAAGTGACCGATAAAGTAGGGAGGGGGATTGATTCGAAGTCTCCGAGTCCGAGGTTTGTACGAGTCCGATATGGCAAGCAAGGCGGCTGCGGAAGGCAGTCAAGCTTTTATCCGGCTTCAACAACCGGCGAAATGCTGCGATATTGCGTTGTAGGAGGGAACGGGCACCGCGCAACCGTTGTCATCGACTGCAACTGCGCAACGGCAACGGGATATGGTGTAGACGACAAATATGCGTTGTTGTCATACGCCGGCGGCCAGGCAGAGTACGAGCCATCGGGGGTATAAAAGTCGACATTGTCGATTAGCGTGGGCTCACTGGGAGTCGCAGCGTCGACATCGAAGTGGCAAGGGGGCGTTGGCAACTCGGGCTGCAGCTGGAACGCGGGATCCTGATTTGGACTGAGATCGAGAGGCGAGAGAAGCTCCCGGAAAGCAAGCTGGAGATCGCAAGCCGCGAGGATATCGGCCTCGATAGATGGTGCTACGAAGACTGGATTGTCTGGGTCGTCGTTATCGTCGTCCTCCGAGTCCGCCGCGTCTAGATCTAGCAGCGGTGAACGGGGCTGCGAAGCGCGTGGGATAGGGTGCACGAGTTCGAGGTGTAGTTCTGGGCGGAACTGGAGCTGGGGTTGCGTCGGGACCTCGAAGGTGCTGACATCGACCAACAAACGTTTAGGGCGAAAGAGCTCGACGGGCTCGAGCGGGAGAAGCGGGATACCGGGTATTTCTGGCACCTGTACAGACTTGGGTTGACGAGTGGTAGGGAGCGGAGCAAGCGGCGCAAAAGCAAATGAGGGTGGGGTAGTTGGCGGTGGAGAGTGTTCGGCGGACGACTGCGAGTACGACGACCAAGTGGATGGATCGTCGAACGCTGGAGAAGACGAAGAGGAAGAAGAGGACCACGCGCTCGAGTAGGTGGAGACAGTCCTAGTGCGCTCGCGCTCTGCTCCCACCGCCTTGTTGCGAGGTCGGGTCCTCTTTGCCGCGCCTTTTGGCGCTTTACGCGGGACGTACGACGCCGAATGTGTTTTGATGCTAGTGGTGTTCATGAACACAGATACAATCTACGAAAAGGACAACGTACTGCTGCTGCAGATTGTCCGCACGAGAGCAACGCGTTTCGCACCCAGGGACCGGACACGGAAAGTTGCGCTCGCCAGAATGGATCTGAACGTGCCGCTTGAGATGACCGCTGGTCGTAAAGTGCTTCTTGCACAGAGGGCACATATGCGGCAGCGGCTGGCGACGTGGTCTGGAGCAGGGCATTGCGGGTTTGTTGCAAGTTGGCGACTCGGAAGAAAGGAGACAAACAAGAACCCGGTTCCGCGAGTCATCTATTCCGTCGACACGCAAGTTATAAGTTTTGCGTGGGCGTGCGAAGGCCGCGCCGCCGACACCAAATACTCGATGACGGTCATAAATCTTTTTGCCGATACGCGAAATCGGAATTCAGATCTCTTGACCCAGAATCCGGAAGCTTTTGTCGCGCATGGAGAACCTGTCACGATTTTTTGAATAACGGCGTTCTCGTGGTCTAGATTTGCTCCAGATAACTATTTGGCGCATTGACGTGGTAGACTGTAGTGCGTGCCGTATTGTACCCCCGGAAAAGCGTGCCTGAGCTAGTCAGATAATCGCGTGGACTGCAAGACAGATCCCGTCGTACCGTATACGTCTCAACGTTGACACTGTTGTGTGTGATGTGGGGGGGTTTCTTGTCAGATGTACAGTGTCTTGTGCTTTGCGAACTGCAGAAAGTTGAGCAGAGTGGTCATGCCAGCAGCGGTATCACGTACGAGAGAAGAGAGCCACAAAGTCACGGACGAGTCCAAACAGGAAGGAGGAAGCTTGCCCATCATCGATGTCACCCGCGAAGATGATTGGACGTATCCAAAAGTGAGCCGGGAACAGAAACTTGATGGTGGCGTCAAGTCAGATCAGCGGGGGACCCTTCAGAAAACCAAGAGAAGAACGCTCCGTGCAAAGAAGTGAGGAAATGGTTGATTCATAAGGGAGTGAAACAACAAGCGTGAGGGCTTTTTTAATGTAGAGAGTTGCTGAGCATACGGAATGGCCATGGGCGGAAATAGATAGGCTGCAGATATGGATTCGAACGAGGAGGACGATAGAAGGGTTCTATTGGTTCTGTTCGAGAAGCGTGATATGTGCAAAGCTTGGCGATGTGGATCCGTCGGCCGTTGGAAATAAATGGATTTTCTCGGGGAAAGATTATTGAGCATCGCGCCTCAATCATCCATTAATTGCGCACACCTTACTAGTAGTCTTGATGAGTGCGTCGTCCACCGAGAAGCGCCGATGGACGTTCCATCCAGGATGTCGCGGAGCCTCGAGAGTTCGGAGACAAGGCGCGCAGGGACCGAAAGAGCTATTTATCGCCGATGTTCCCATTCAACTGGCAGTCAGCGTCCATTCGAGTTGCCTTTCAGAGGAGGAAGTGTTAATTTTGTCGTAGTTGGACGCCGTTCTCCGAGAACTTGGCTGGCAGTGGCTTCCGTGTAATCGATATAGGCAGTATCCTGTGGGTGCAACCAACGGATGCCAGGAATGCTTCTTTCTGCAACCCTGAGTTCGTTTGTCCGTCCGTGAGTGAGTAGGCGGGTCTGGCCAGTTGCCATTGAGGTTCTTGATGTAAACGCGATCTGTCCATACAGGCTGTTGTTCGCGCTGCTAGGTGGCCTCCACAACGCCAGAGGGGGTGGTGGAGTAAAGCAACCAGCGTTTGACAGTCACAATGCCGTTTCGCGAACATGTGACCCTGTCACGTCGCGCGCCACACAACTTTCAAACGACCATGCGGATTTCATTCAAGTTCGATATTAGGTTATGGGTTCTGTGATATAGAATTTAATTCGCAGTTCAGCCCCAATTTCTCAGCTTAATCAACCGCCGGCAACTTGCGTCTCGGACCTGCTTCTCGGCGCCGCCGTTTTATAATGAAAATTTCCCAGCGCCTACTGGTTTGGTAATCATTCCCTGCGTGAAATATTGCTTATATTCTTCAAGTTTCCAGTGCACCGCGCTGCATCAAGAATCGCGCACCTACTTGGCATAACCAACTTCGTTGTGCCGGCTGCCTAGCCCAGGGCATTTATTTTACATCGGTGAACTCTTTCCTAGCAGTTCCCCCCGATCAGCCTGAGGATTGACGTTAGATTATAATAACTCACTCACGTTCTAGCTCCATTGGACGGACAAGAAAAGAACGCGCTGCGTGTCTATTCCGCCCTCACCTTCTCCCAGGTCCCGTAATGTGATACTGAATTATTACAGGGATGTGGAAGTGGATAGGATAGGACATCGGATTCGGAACGACCGGGCCCCGCAACAGACTCGAAGTACGGATGTATCTAACCTCCACCATCGTGAACAGAACCCTCCCATCAAAAGTCTCTCCCAGTCCGTGAGTCTTTCGACTCGGGGCTCGAAGCCAACCTGGCTGCGTATCAGCCAGCAGTCAGAGGACCGTTCTCCAACCTCTCACACAAATCGCAGACATCCAAAAGATGCTAACAGACTCGCAGTTTCAATCGGATACACGATGGCACATCTGCGTGTTTATCGAAGATGCTTCTGAGCTTGGAGATCGCTGCGTACAGTCGTATCGATAATTGGATCTTACCCAATGTCGACAGGCGCACACTTGAATTCGGTGTAGCTTGAGATCAAGCCATCGGTATCCGAGGTACCCAAATGGTCAGGCAGTCGATGATTGCTCACTATCAGTGGGGCAGCTGCAGTCGCCTGCTCCCATGTAACTTCTTGTGGTCGTTCCTCCACTGGCAGAAAATAACGTTGTTGATTGTAACCTACGCTGAGCGTCTAGTGAGTTGCGTAAAAAAGGATGAGGCAACGATGCCGACTTGTAGCCACGTTCGAGAAGCCAGATGAGCATTTCATTCCAGAGCGACAACCAGGACGTAGTTTTCCGTCATCGTCCTGAGAATGATATGAACTCAGAGATAGTAGAAAGTCTTTTTTCCTTTTCGTCGTGTCGGTGATTGGAGCTGCCGGGTTGCTGCCCGAAGTTTGCTGGCAGACGTTGTCCGAGACGCAAAACGCAGGGCTCGGCAGTGTACGCCAGTCTAGAGTAGGGCTCTAAACCGTAACCGTAAATATACGGTTGTACGGGGCCGTAAATACGGTACGGGACCCGTACCGTACCGTCCCGGCAACGTGGCGCACTCCGACGATACGGGTTACGGCCTCAACGTTACGGGTTCAACCCGTATTACGGGTCTCCGACGTAATTTGCTCCAGTTTGGCGTATCCTGGGTGCGCAAGGTGGCAGAGAGGCCTACTAAGGTACGCCAGGTTCCTATCCAATATTTTAGAGCTATTCTGAGCGCCTAACCAGGCCATTGACCTACCTGATTAACCGTAAAACGCCCGTATACGGTACGGTTCTTGGCGTACGCCCGTACCGTCGCCGAGTCTCGAAGGCGGTAAGGGTAAGCCCGTAATAGGGCAAAAGACGGCCGTATTGTCGAGGGCCGTGACCGTATACGGGACGGTTTAGAGCCCTAGGACTCTAGAGGAGTTTCTTTGGAGGGATCCGAGTCGATGGCAAGATGGTAACAATCAAAGTGTGATGTCACAGGCATAAGTGCTTAACCGCTGGATAACCACATTGCAAGTCTTTTTCGCTATTGACCTGTCTTGAGAATGACCCTAGTCAGTTAAATATGGCGACCCCGGCGCCTCCGCATGCTCCCTATCCCGCTGGGCTGTCGGCGCCTAGCGACACGCAGTCGACGAATGGCACCACATCTGCCCAACAAGACCCCGATGCCCCACCGGCCCCGCGTCGACGAGGTCGTCCAAAGGGCAGCAAGAACAAAACCACACTTGCTTTGGAGGCCGCGGGCGTTATCGACAAGGACAAGCGGCCGGTAGCGAAGCCACGTAATTCAGATGGGCCGAAGCGGCCTGTAGGACGACCAAGGAAGGAGCGAGGAGAATGGGTCGAGCTGTCCAACACAAAGCCAGACGAATTCCTCCATTTGCTGTTGACCACGCTCGATGTACCTGCCGATGCGGGTCCGTCGCTCGAGGATGCCTTCAAGTCCCATCTGGGCTCCTTATCGCAGCCCACCCAGCACCAGCCACCGCCAAACGCACCCACACCTCAGCCCATTCCTTCGCTCTACTCCATCCTCAAAACTTTCTGGCTGCCCTCATCCCCTGCGTACTTCTCTCTCACTGCTTCTGCCGGTACCGGTTCTGCCCGTGTACCATCTGCACATCGTTTCCTCTACTGGGACCCACTGCCGCTCGTCTTCAATGGCATTCCTTGCCCCACCTGCGCGGCTCCTCTGACCCATCGCGGCCGCATTCGTTCTGGGCCCCTCACCATCCACGATCTCAACGGCCCATTCTTCGTTATTGGCTGCATCTACGCATGCGAGGGTGCCGGTCACGCCTTCGCCAGCACAGACCCCTCCGTCCGCGCTGCCTTGCCAGAACTCCTCGAGCGCGAGTTTCCAGCACGTTTATTGGCCGGCGACGCCGGTATTGGTCCCGACGTATGGAGCTGGCAAGCCCGCGGCGTCTCGCGAGCACTGTGGAATCTCGTCATGGGTGGACTCAAGGCGGGGCTCTCGAAGGACGTTATCCTGCAGCTCGTTCGGACTGTTCAGCACGGTGTTAGCGACAAGGACACCAGTGCGCAGCCTTCTTCTGTTGCTGCACCTCCTCCGCCGAAGAAAGAAGAGGAAGAAGAGGAGGAGATGGAGGAGGACGCTGTTGGAGAGGAAGTCTCGCCAATCACACCCCAATCACTACCTCCGTCCACCTCAACCACCCTCCCACCGGGAACACAAGCTTTCCACGAGGCATGGGCCGCAAACTCTGTCATGGCCGGCGCGCCTATGAACATCCTCCCCCCCAACGCGTACCGCCCAGTGACCTTCTTCCAAGGACTCGTCCCATACGACCCGAACAACGCCCAGCAACGCAAACGCTCGTATCCATTCGCCCAAGACGACGCCGGCCACCACCCTCATCCACATGGTAGCCACACCGTCAACTTCGACTCGGCCCCAGGAACACTCACTCCCGGCGGCGCGACGCTTTCTGCATCTCCGAAACCCCGCGCCCCGCGGCATTGCTGCAAGTGTGGGTCGCAGACGTGCAAGGGCAAGGGCGGGCGCAGCTTCTGCCCGAACGCGTGTATGGATTGCGGCAAGATGGATTGTCGGGGCCGCAATTCGCGCAGACCGGATCGACGGTGCGAGAATGTTAATGCGGCGTTGGCGGCCGCGGCGGGCCAAGGCGAAGATGGAGGGGAGATGCAGTTGCAGATGCAGGTGGACCCGAACATGGGTTAAGACAATTTGCACCAGGCCAGACGATAACTCGGAAATATAATACGAAGGCCTGCACTCTTTTTTTTATCTTGTTCTCTGTACTGTTTTTGTTGTAAGTAGGGGCCTCTGTACTGGAGGGATTGCCCTCATCAAGACCACCTTTTGCCTCCCGTTGTTCGTGTCGCTCAGTGCCTTCATCGACCGAAATAATGCTTTGCATGAACCATCCCACGCGTATTCTCTTGGAAGACCCTAGATCATTTTGAACAAGTGCTTTTTGCGATGAGGAGTACCACCACGTTGGAGAACTCCCTCGATTAAGATTCTGGGTCTGATATGCAGGGTCTTTACGCTACGCTCGAGCTGACTGGGATGGATTAGAGTTGCTCGCGTGAGTGGTGACGTTTTTTCTTGTTGTTGCCTGACACGTTGGGAGCTCTGAGAGAGATTGCGAACAAATCCGTCCATTACTTGGTGTGTTCTTCATTCTGGATGGACGAGGGAAGAGAGTGACAGTAGTCAACACGTGGTGTGACAGGACGCGAGGAGCCTCGGGCAGGTCAGACGAAAACTCCATATAATGAAGGCTTGTAATGTATAATCTATTCGCCCTCTTTTCTGGATGGATTTTTTGTTACTCGGTCTCTATGTTATCAAACGCTTCGCCCTTTACCGCCCTTGACCTTCGTCGGGGTCGGACTCTCAATCGAACTTGTTGTGGTATCAGTTATCGTCGTGGTCGTGGTCGTCGTGGTAGTGGTGGTTGTGGTTGTGGTTGTGGTGGTAATGCTGACGCTGACGCTGGTCGCATCACTGCGCTCTTCCGGGCAGAACCAGGTCGACTACCCCAGTTTTCGTCAGAAGATGTCCGTCGGAAACAACAACAATGAGCTTACATCCCGCGTGCCCGGCCCCACTTCCGACGTGTACATCGTCAGATTCAAGCACTCGGCCAGCGTGACGAGACGATACCCCGCCGCTTGCAGCTTGTCGATGGCCACAGGGAGGAGGTCGTGTCTGGGAGTTTTATAGACGCTAAGTTTTCGGAAGGAATAATGCAAGCAGACAGGCGTACGCTGTGGTCTCTGAAGAACGAAATAAATCAGTGGTGATTTTTGGAGGAAGGAGAAACGCACCCATGGTTTCATGCTGCAAGGCAATGCTCACGGAGTTGTTGGCGATATACTCGTCGTAGTATTGCAGACTCTGGTTGACGGTCGCCCCGATGGAGTCTTGCGTGCTGTAATGATCAGTTTCGGAAACCGAGCAAATATAGCACCAACTCCATGTCCCAGAGAACGACGCGTTTGTTGAACTGGTACGCGACCTCGCGGACGAGCGCATCGTCGCTTCCGTATGCTGGAGATCGTCAATGAAGGTGCGGACTGGGATTGGATGACGCACGCGGACGGAAGAATGCGGGAGTTATCCCCAGAATCTTGCCCAGCGCAACTATACAGATCATCAGACGGCGTAAGAGCGAGCGAGCGACACGGACCGTCGGTTTTATTGAACTCGGCCACAACTGTGCAAGGATCAGTGTACGGCTATTTAGCAAGAGGAAGAACACACTGTCGTCCCTGTCCAAATCCGTCAGGTCGGGATGCGACCACGTATGAGACCCAATCTGGTGGCCGGCTTGGTAGGTCCTTAGTAGGCGAGCGGCGACTTTGGTTCCATAGATGCACTCGTCTAAACGGTTAAGCACAGATTCACGAGTATATAAGGGTATTCTCACAGTTATACCCATCTATATCGGACGAACGAATGAATGAAGGAAGCAGAACGCAGAGGAAATGACTGACTAACGAAGAAGGTGCCTTTTGCGCCTTTGGACAACAGCATTTGGCTGATGTCGTCTTCGTACAGATACGGGCCGTCGTCCTAAGCAGCTTGAGCCTTGATTGCGAGAAAGGAATGAAGATACATACAAACGTGAGCGCGACGGTCCCGTTTACAGTGCATGACGAGATAACGTCCGCTTTAGGCGGCTTGGGGGTTGATGCGCCTGCAACGGCCAAAGATAGAGCAAGAGGCAGAGTAAACACGCGTCGTCCGAGGTGCATGGTAGTTGTCGACAGGCAGATGATTGGGGCCAGATGCGCAAGCTGCGGCTAGTTATATAGTCGCTGCCTGAAACAAATTATACGTTAGAGCCGCATCGAAGAGTAGCTACGTACGAGGGGAAGACGAGAAGCATCTTCACGCGCACAAGGGCGGGCGGAGATAGGAGGACTTTCGCGTCTGGACAAGCTGCAGTTTGTGCGCAAGTAGGCGGTGACAGTATGTGAAAAATGTCGCGCAGCTGCTCTGGCGAGAGATTAAGAAACATAAAAAAAAGCATTCCACGAGGTGCCTCACCCGCTAGCCATCCTCGGTGCTAGGCACGGCATTGTCTATTCGGGCGCTAGAAGCCGTCGGTGGTAGGTACTCGCCGAGGAGAGCTGCGGCAACGTACGCAAGAAGCATGAGGCTTTTGCTGCTGGAG
The DNA here is from genome assembly GCA_029282125.1 of Mycena amicta. Lineage (NCBI taxonomy): Eukaryota > Fungi > Basidiomycota > Agaricomycetes > Agaricales > Mycenaceae > Mycena > Mycena amicta. Next base: position 173,718 of record JARIHP010000086.1, read on the forward strand.
ATGAAGAGAATGTGTCTCAGCGAGAATGGACGGGCGGCGGAGAGAACGCACCAAAGGCATTTTCGTGTTTCAGAATGTCCAGGTCGAACGATTATCGACCACCGCAACAAGCCTAAATGGCGTTCTTGTGTTCAATTCACGACGGTGGCGACAGAGGTGTTGGGAGAACGGATGAGAGCGTCAATTGCGCCAATCAGAAAAACGTCTCTTGTTTCTTCCTTCCATTGCGTCAAACGCTGCATCCACATCGGCCACCGTGTCTTCCAGCCTCAAGTCAGATCTAGACCCTCCTGCGCTTCTTCTCCTCCCAGTGCTGACGCTGTTCTCCCATCCGTTCTCGTTCGTAGACGACTGTTTGATGATACCTTACGCCTTGGACAACTTCCCCTTCCCCGCATCCGTCTACTTTTCGGTACATTTCCAGTATACGTCGGTGCTGATCGCCCCGCATTTATTGTAAGAGTATGATCCTTGAATGATTTCGTTCTGGATACTCTCTGGACCATGCCGTGTATCTCCAATCCCGCTCATCACAATTAACGACCGCGAAGCTTTAATCTTGACCGCCACTTCTTCCCCGCCCCGTCCACCATGCTTACATTCGACTGCAACAGGCATTCTGCAGCCCGCACCCAGTCGTTCTTGGCTATATCGCGCCTAGAGTAAACAAACGATAGTCAGTACGGCTCGGGTGTTTGCCACTGGCATAAATACGCACTCGGTTGTTGGCCACTGTATTCCTGGGAAGTGAATCTCACTTAAATTCGGGATCGAGTCGAGCGGGAGGAGGTCGATGAGGTACTGGGACCACTCTGGGACGTGCTTCTTATCAGATCTGTGCGGAGGGTCAGCAACAGCAGGACTGGATAAAGCAAGTGGACGAACTTGAAAGGCATCGAGACCGCGAATGTGATTTTGGTCAAAGCGCGCGCGAGCTTGGTCGGCATGAAGACGCTCTTGTCCGGAGGTTGCGCCGTCTATCGTATGATTCAGATTCGAGAATGGCGTAGAGTATCGGGAAAAACTTGCCCAGTCCGAGTCCCGGGGGCTAACACGCCAGCCCCAAGTGATAGTCAGTGCGACGAGGTTGGAGCAGAACTCCAAAAGGTCGCTCTCAACAGACTGGACGGGAATATCCAGCTCAGTGAGAACACGGCCATGTTTGGTCAAAAACCCTTCGCACTTGGCTCCAACATCCGGCCACAGCGTCAATCTCCGCAAGGATGGCAGACTGCGAGGAAATGACATTTGGATTGGCTGAGGTTGACTAGGAGCAACTCACCGCATTGAAGAGAGAACAGTAAAGAACGACTTGTCTGCGACCTGAACCTCCAGGTCTTCCAACTGCGGCAGAGCGTTGCGATATGCCTGCAAATCCTTCAGGGTAAACTCCATTGTGCATTTCCATCGTAGTGTCTTGAGCGTTGTGAAACAGCCGAATACGCGCGGCGACGTGTAGTCTCGATCAGTCAGGATATGTGCAGCGAGCTCTTCGAGACGCGTTCCCGCACACTTGGCCAGCGCGACAAAGGCATTCCAGGAAAGCGGAATCTCCACGCCGTATTCATATCCCGAGTTTGTGAAAACCAAGAGGTCGATGTGAACAAGATGCGTTGTCTGGGAAAGAATGGTGCGCATGGGGCTTGCGGTGGGGTCGTGCGGGGAGGGTTGCTGGTAGACGAACGGTTCAATTTCCGATTGCGAGTCCGGAAAGCGGTCACTCTCAACAAATGCGCCGAAGTCCGATTCAGAGCCATCGACTGCAACGCGGCCATCCTCCCACATATCCGAGTCCCCACGAATAGTGCGGATTCGAGGACCTAGGGATGGATACGATGCGAGTACTCGTGCAAAATCGGCTGGATGGTGAAACTGTCGCAAGACAACGTGCACATAAAAGTGGGGCAGCCCCAATGTCTACAAATGTTGATTCAGCGGAGAGGGACATGCGTGAAATGCGACGGACATGAAAGTCTTTCGAGACCAGTAAGATGGGAAGATTCTTGGGCATCTTCCTCTTGGGAGGATTGTTGTCCGTATGCTCCGGAATGGACATCGCAAAGTACAAAATCCTGGACCACACGAGGTCCTGCGTGTCCTTCGGCGCGTTGGACATCGGTTTGAAATATGGATCCAGGGAAGCAAGCACTTCAGGGAGACGGGTTTTATTCTCGGTTTGCTCAGTCCTGTAGAAAGCGCGCGATCAGCGGATGCAGGAAGCAAAGCACCCATGCCTGACCCTCTGAGAGTGTACTTGAGTAGCGATTTCAGCTTTTCATCTGGGTTGAGGATGTCGATATATCGTTGGTCAGTCAGCCCCTTGACACGCATTTCACGGATGGGGCATTTGGAGAAGATCTTGGAGATGTTGCGAACGGCGAATGGGGATCGAACCGAGACCATTTGGAGGAGTTGCTGATTATCGATGCAGGGGTATAATATGGTATCCATCGCCGTGGAACTGAGTTCCGGAAGATCGAGTGCTACCTGATGGAAAATGGGTGTGAATGCATCCTAGCGAGAAAGCGGACGCACCAGTCGGTCCCATTTGGGGATGGCTTTGAGCAAAGCATTGAGCAAAGCGGTGAACTGCTTGTTCTCTCGTCTGTGCGATTCATTGTGCAGGATGAGTCGACGAGGGCTGATCAGAGACAGCCCTTTACTCAATCCTTCGGTGCTGTCCGACGCGAAGATATCGAGCGAAAGGAACAAGTCACAGATATCCGGTGCGAGCTTGAGTATCGCGTGCATTGGGGTGCCATAACCGCCCTCGACGCGCAGTTTCTTGATGAAGCGCCCGAGATCCGGGTTGGCGGACAAGGCCTTGGACAATGCTTTGGCTTGGGCCTTTGAACGGAGGACAACGACGTGGTAGAGCAGGGGGGTTGCCACGCGAAGCCACGACTTGCAGACGACGAGGTAGGCCGACGTGGACTCGGAGTAGGTTGCGAAGGGACTCGGAGAAGTCAATGAATTGTCGGTAAACGCATCGTCCGGAACCTTGAGTGCTGGAGAGAGGATTTCGGCAATGATTTCGTCTGGGAGGTGGTTTTCAGCCATGGAGCGAGAGCGATTGTCTTCTCGCGGGCAAGTAGATCTGGCGGGCTAGCGAGACTACGATTCGGGAGGGAGAGGCGGGCAGACGACGCGTCGAAGCGCGTTGGACGGTGGACTGTATGGTGGTCGCAGAAAAGTGACGGAAGGGCTCACTGTCACAACGCTCTCCCCCTTCACTGGCACTGACACTTGGACGGAGCTTTTCATCAACCAGTGCCCTCCGACTTGCAAATAGAGAGTGGTCTTGGGACGTCGACGGCAACTTGAACCCGCGATGGAAGCACTGGCATGCTCAATAACTGTCGACCCGACCGACGGACCGGCGAACGGTTATCCGGTGCGGCTGCCAGTGTCTCCTCTTCTCAAATCCCATGCCTCATTATCTCTAGGCGCAAACGCTTCCTCAACGTCTGCCTCTTCAACTGCTGGGCTTGAAATACTCGCTCATAAACAAGAACGGCCGTAGACGCTCTCCGCCCCAAATGCTCTTGGATTTGTGTCGACACCGAATATCTTCGCAGCGTCAGGCTCAGGCTTGGAAAGAGGCGACGGGATTGGGGTTCGTCTCTGCCTGTTGGGTCTTTGTTCTTCCTTTACTAGTATGACGGAGGTCCGTCTACCTTCGCATTCCTTGGAAGCGTCGACTCATATTGTTGCTTAGTGTCTGGGCATGCACCACTCCCGGCGAACGTGCCCCAGGTCCGCGCAGGTCTGGTCTCTTTGCACCGGTGGAGTTCATACTATCGAAGAGGTCGGCACATTGGAGTCATACATGTAGGATGAGCGTCGAGCTCTGTCGGAACAGGCCCCTCGTCGGTCCCCCGTCTGGATTAGCGCTCAACATATTCCACCTTCTGAACAAAACAATAGCGAAGGTCAAGCTGGAAGCGCTCAGGAACGAGGACGATGTGGGTTCTATCGCTATTCTGGATCGTCGTAGTACCCACTAACGCGATTACAGGAAGATGCTTGTCTCCCGCAGTCAGACTGTGAAGTCAGGCTATGAGAGAGTTGGGTGGGACGCCTGACATAACAACTAGGAAGATGCCTGTACTGCACTCTACTTGCATCTCGGAATACTTCGACAAGTCGTTGTCCGCAACGAGCTCATCGAGGGCGACCAGTACAAGTGCGTCTTGACGATTATTTCGGACGGTCGGCTCAAAGACAGTCAGCTACAATGCGGCATGGGAGAGCAGCACCCGCGATCGCCCACCGAATGCTCGTGGACCAACTTCGCTCTCTCGAAATGAAGCTTGCTGTTCTCAACCTACGTGATGCAAAGACGTTGCGGAGGGGCACATTTCTGGCATCTTGCTATCCCAGCCTGTCGGCGCTGCGAGCACTTACAAGCACCTCCGATCCAGCAGTTCCGTCGATTGGACAAACGTCTTGGTGCAGACGATCTCGAGCTCGGGAGACGGCTTTTGTGCAAGGGTATGTGGTACGGCAGTCTCAAGCCTGGTGGTAATGATAAACCGGCAGCTTCGACTCCACTGCAAGCCATCCCAGCAGTTCCAGTGGTTTACTCGTCAAGAATATATCGTCGGGATTCAATATTTGTCTGTTCCTTCCCCGGCTTTGGTCCTCATTCGAGAGTTATCGACTTTGGGCTGGTCTCAGTACGTCACGTGCAGACGCGTCGCGTTGATGTAACGCGCGTTACCAGGGGTGTCACACCTCTGCTCTTTCCTCTCGACTCCCATCTTCCCCCCCAGTTCTGAATCCAATGGTGAGTCCTAGCGCTTCGAGAACCCACTCCTGACTCTGTCGTAGGCTGCACGCTGAGCTAATGCCTGGTACGAGTCTCCGTCGTCGTCGTTGCTGCTCGACGTTGCCCCCTGAGCCTCGACGACAACCAGGTATGGTGCTCCCTTGGGCGCTGTTCTCTAACGCTAACATTCTCCATCTCAGCACCTAACTTGTCTTCGACGTCGTCCAGTGAGCGTCCAAGCTTGCTGACTCGTATCCAGGTCTGCATCGAATCGACTCTTCGGTGACGACTGGGCCCTCGTCAACAGGCGCTTGTGCAGGCTCTGGTGGGTGTGTAACGGCCGCCGGAACGGAGAGCCCTCGACGCCAGGTGACAACGGCTTGTGAACGTCCAGTTGCTCAGACGAGCTTCCCGTGGCTAGACCAAGTACGACGCCTGGTTCGTGCGTGTGGCCTTTGAAAAGCTCAGTGAGACGGTTCGAGATTCGTCGACGACAACCGCAGGCGACGGAACGGCGCATGCGCACTTGGCAACCTCATGCGGGACGGACGAGCGAGATTCCAGATCTGATCCTTCACTACCGCCTGTTTGGTGGTTATGAGAGGTATATTCGCCACATTGTGTTTCTGGATCGTGCTGACTCGCATGCAGGTCTGCTTTGAAACGACCTCTCAGTGACGACTGGGCCTCCGTCAAGAACGTTTGCAGGCTCTGTGGGTGTGTAACGGACGCAGTACTGAGAGCCCTCGACGACGGACGCCAACGGACTTGCGGTGACCGCCCCGTTGCTCGGACGGTGGCGATAGCAAGTTCGGATGAGTGCTTTGTTTGTGCGTGCGGCCTTTGAAAAGCTCAGTGAGACGGCTCGAGATTCGTCGATGACAGCCGCAGCGACGGAACGGCACATGCGCACTCGGTAACCTCATGCGGGACGGACGAGCGGGATTCCAGCTCTGATCGTTCACTATTTCCCGGAGGATGACGCGCCCCCTTGACGTTGGGCTCCGGGCTTGAGGTGACTCTTCACCGACTAAGCGCGCGTCGTAGTAGAGCTGTATCTCTCTGTTTCGTGCTAATTGTTGTTGGTTGCTCGAGTTCTCGTACTGGATGACTGAACAGTGTACTTGAATAATATTGCCGTGCATCACTTCGAAGGTCGTTTTTCAAGGCTCAGTGTAGGCCGTGACTCGGACGGGAGCAATACCGCTTTCTGGTCATCCACATCGGTCTCCGCTCCCTCGTCCACTCCTGGCCGTCCAGTCTGATGCTCAACGCCTCCTCGACCTTAAGCACGAGTACACCCTCTAGCAACATTGTTTTGAGCTCCTCGTATACGATGGTCCTCCTCGCGCAACCAAGTCGACTCCGCTTCCAATAACGGCACCTCTATCCTCGTCCAACTCATGGAGAGGTGAAACCAGACTCGACATCCTTTGGATACGGCGAAGCAAGGGATTGTCGGGATCTCTCACCCGTGTCGCATTCCTGTGCGAAGACAGACGTTCGTTCCTTGTTATCCTCACGAGTTCAACTAACCAGTCGTACAGCGCGAATGGTCCGCGCCGCTAATAATCCTCTAAGGGTACGCAGAACCGACCTTGGCCGTCGACTAGAATGCCTCCTCCCAGTTGGTACGACAGTGCTGACCTTGGTCTGCAGATTATCATCCTACTCGCCGAATACGAGGAGAATCTCTTTCCGTTGAGTTACCGGCTTGCAGTGTTCTGTGCTGAGCGCTGACATTCCATTCAAGTTCCAGATGTTTCCGTACCTAGCTGAACACCCGTTCCTTTCACAATCCAACACCCTCGTTTGACCACTGCGACGAAAACCCACGCCGTGCTTCAGCTCGAAATCACCGGTGGTTGTTAGCGGCAGAGTCAACGCAATTGGTGTCAAATCCCGGTTGAACGGTGACTCCTCTGCGCCATCCATAGTTGCCAACACTCAATTCAGCGCAGCCAGGACCTCGTCGTAGTCACCCGCAAACCCTCCAACTCCGCATTCCGTGTCGAGGTATCCACTCGCAGCACCCATTTCGAGCCGACTATGCTGATGCCTACAAGGAACGAAACCGTAGCGCAAACATACGATATTTGGCGCGGGACTATCATCGCTGTATGCTCGTCCGTAACAACGGCTATGTCGTGTGCGCTTTTATTGGCCTCTGAACGAAAATATTGACCCTCTGCTCAGATACATCTCTTGACTATCGTATTAGCTTTCTCCGCTCTTTGAATCTCAAGAACCTGGTTGATAACCCTCTAACGCTCGAACCCAAATCAATTCTCCATGCCCCAGGAGCCGGCACCTTCCATCTCTAGCCAACTTTTCTCGCGTGTAACGGCCAAGCGAATGGTGTCGCATCCGGGTTGAAGGTGATTCCCTCACCGCTGCCTCCATAGTTGCCAACGCTTTCGATTCAGGTCTGCCAGAACCTTGTATCGCAATAGTCACCCGCAAGCCGCTCCAACCCGCTTGTTTCGACGTCCAGGTATCCCTCCCAGAAGCCGCCCCGGAGACTACACAGACAACCCAAGGCCCGCAACCGTACCCCAAGTATGCGACTCGGATGCGCTGGCGCGCGACTATCGGCCGTCCCCAACAACAGCCCCGATGGTGCTGTACGGGCTTCTCAAGTCTCTAGAAAAAGTATTGACCCAGTTTCCAGATACGTTGTTCGCCTGTGTTCAGTCCCAAAATGTACGTGGCGTCCGAGATACAAGATATATCGCTGACCTCTGTGTGGATAGTTTTGTTGTACGCATGTCGTTTGACGACGAATAACCTCTGTCCTTCCAATACCCGCAATTTATGTTCTTGCACCAAGACGCAGAGCCCAATCACCAATTCGCAATAGCTTACAGCTCCAGCGCGGGACCATCGTCGCTGCATCTGCGCTGGTCCGCAACGACGTCGGGCTATCCGAAAATAGGCATGAAGCTCTATTGTCGACAACCCAACATCTTCGCAGGGTCGGGCTTGGAGGAAGAGACCACGGGACTGTCGGCTCGTCTCTGCACCTGTTTGGTCTTTAGTCTTCGTTTATGACAGAGGTCCGTCTACCTTCGCATTCCTTGTAAGCGGTCGACTCATATTGTTCCTTCAGCGAGGATGATGAAAACTCAACACGCATGCGTCGTTTGTGGCTCGGCACATCTACGAAAACCTTTCGCATACAAGCCCTCCAGAAATGAGGTAAGTCACGGCAAACCCATTGCGAGAACCGGTATGATCAGCACAACGGGCACTTAGTACAACGGATGGGTCGCTCAGCGAGTGTGGGAGTCGCCGGGAGACCAGTTTGCGACGAAGCTCTGCGTTGCGCGAGTCGGGTGGGTTTCATTCAGTCCTCTTCGTTTTCGCTATCTAATCGCCTCTCAGTGCCCTGCACCACTCTCGACGAACGTGTCCAGGTCCGCGCATGTTTTTAGTCTCTTTAAGCCTGTGGAGTTCATACTACCGAAGAGGTCGGCACATTGGAGTCATACGATGAGCGTCGAGCTCTGTCTGGCTCATCGTCGGTCCCCCGTCTGGATTGGCGCCGCTCAACATGTTCCACCTTCTGGACAAAACAATAGCGAAGGGCGAACCGGAAGCGCTCAGGAACGAGGACGATGTTGGTTCTGGAACTAGCGCGATTACAGGAAGATGCCTGTACTGCACCTCGGAATACTTCGACAAGTCGTTCATCGAGGGCGACCCGTACCAGTACGTCTTGAGGATTATTTCGGACGGCCGGCTCAAAGACCGTCACGGTCAGCTCCAATGTGGAATGGGAGAGCAGCACCTGCGATCGCCCCCCGCAAATGCTCGCGGACCAACTTCGCTCTCTCGAAATGAAGCTTGCTGTTCTCGACGTACGCGTTGCAACGACGTTGCGGAGGCGCACATTTCTGGCATCTTTATCATCATTCGAGTCGTCCGTGTCGGTGCCAATTGGTCGTCGACAAGCCGAGTCGGACGTTAGCATCGTATTGACCCGATTCCTGGATTGCTGCTCCTCGGAGAATTGTCTGTACTCCACGTCGCATTTGGCAAGAGAAATACATAGTTGTGTGCTAATACATTTGATTCACGTCGCTAAAAAGACAAATCGAGAGAGAGAGAAATTGAGTCCAAGAGATCTCAAGACCGGCTTGAGGACGCCCTCGACGACGCATGCCTGAAAAGATGAGAAGGGAAGACATCGTGGAACACAGTACCTTGACGAAGAATGATCGCGCAAGCCATCCGGGGTGAAGAGTCGATCAGAACCGGGACATTGCACACAAAGCTGCAGGATGCATTCCTCGGGCTCGCGCACCATGTCATCGTAATGTCTGGAAACAGGTCAGACGAAGCATGAGTCGGCAGAAGTAGACTGTACTTCGCTAGCAAATGTGCCACTGGCCCTTTTCGATTCATCACTCGGTGATTGTTACATCCAGAAACCGGGCAGCGAGTTTTATTGCCATGGCTAAAGCGAAGAATAAAAATCAGAGACGTCGACTTGCTTGAGAACCAGGGAACACACTGCTGATATATATGCGCTGCGAATCGTTTCTGGCCGCTGAGACGTTGGCAACAAAAGGCGCAGGCCAATTGCGATGCATGCTTGGCATCGATCTCGTTGAGTACTTGACACCGATTCTGCATCCAGACTAGAACAAATCAGCCCAATTCTAAGAAATATAGAAAGAGACGAGCCACTGAAGGTGATATACGCGAAGTCGCGGTTAAATGCCGCTAGAACAGCCTTCATTGTAGGCGCGGAAACAACGTCACTGGCCCTCCTGTCCTCCACCTGGGCAAAAATACCGATCCTGGCGAGGCACTCGAGAACTGCAAACAAAAGGCACTGGAATAATGACCGACCGCTCGAGGTTGACTTTTTCGATCTTGAGTTCTCGACCAAGTGGCGTTTTTGCCAAGTCAGAAGCTGAGCCGCATTCTGCTCCGAGCATCAGCTGAAACCGA